>PNEQ01037836.1:0-116674 GCA_003012365.1 Medauroidea extradentata
GGTTTATGACAATCCAAGACTAGGTAGGTACCTAACTGTGGTCAAGGATATTCTGGACTGACTTGGACTGCGAAGACACAATGTAACTCAAACAACAGCACGAATGAGGAAGGTAGGCACCGGAACTCAGAAAAAATCCAGACAGACAGATAATTTAACAAAAAATAACACAGAATTAAAAATAATATCTAAAAAAATGTACTAGAAAGTAAAAAATAATTACGTTTTTTAGACTACCTACAATACACTCAACTTATTAGGACAGTAATACACCATTATGTTATTTTTTGAAGTCGGTTCCAGCCGTAGTTAATAAAAGTGTAACGAAGTAGCGTACACATATAATTTAATGAAACATAACGCTGACTGCAACTAAGTATTTCTTAATCGACACAAAGACAGCAGCCGCGCGGCGTTGAACAGCACAGGGTGCAGCGGCGGGCGTATACGGCGGGGCTGGGAGGGGAGACACTGGTTTAAATAAGTATTGCTACAATACTGAATTAGCGTACGTTTAAAACAATTTTGTCAATTTTACGAAATTTCGTAACGTTACTTAAAAACTTGACTGGCACCGACTCCAAAAATAACAATAATTGTGTAATATTGTCCTAATCATTTGATTGTATTCTAAGTAGTCTTAAAGTAAAATGATTTTGTTTTACGTTTTAGTGCATTTTTTTCTGAGTCGATTTTTTTTAAGTCTGTACTTTTTTTGTTAAAAAAATTTCATTTCTTCAACACTACGCTCGTATGTAATTGCAAACCGTTTAATAAAAGTATCCATTTTCAGTTTATTGATTTGTGTACTTTGCTAACATCACATTCCATAGTTCAGGGGCATTACGATAGCTTTCAATAAACTGAACATTTTTTTCACTGGACCATTCCATCTTGTCGCCCATAATTTGCCGCACCGATCCACACACTGCCGGATCGAGGGCGACACTGTTCGACAGCAAGATTTTTGTGGCATGCGGCAATATTGTCGGCCCGACAGGTGGCGACATGTCGCATGCGTCATTGTCGCATGCCACATGACTAGGGGCCGGAAAATTTCGCGGATTCAATTACCTGCATGTTAGAATGCTCTATCCTATGTATACTCAAGCCCCGACTATTTGTCCACTAGCTGCTACTCAGTGGAACAACAGACAATGAACGAATAGACGGGGCTTGAGCATTCATAGGACAATGGATTCTAGCATGGGGGTCATTGAATCCGCGAAATTTTCCAGCCCCTACACATGACGCATTGTGTTGCCTCAGTTGAAATCAGACTTGCATGTGCGTCACTGCCGCATGCTACATGTTGCCAAAATGTTGCCTCAGTGGAATTGGGCCTTTAGTGGCGAACGCGCACCACAGCTACTGGCCACTATTAGAAGTATGTTGAAGTTAATGATGTATTTAGACGGGGCCACAGCAGTGGACGGAGTAGGCGTTAGAGGCTGGCATGTGGCGTGCCCTCGCTACCGGTCGCTCCTTCAAGCATCTGTGGCGGCAGTAGCGGACCATTGGTTGGCATGTACGGATTCAGACAGAGCCACGGCCACCGGCCACTTCTGCCAAGTTGCGCAAACAAGTCGTGTTTCGTGCACTGACTTTGAGAAAACAAGAATATCTAGTAAAGGAAGGGAAATACTGCAGTGGATTGCGCATTTGTTAGAAGAATTAAGTGTAGAAGATTTTATATGAATTATTGAGGCGCAACCTGCAATTTGGAACTCGGAAACGGCGGATTACAGCGATAATGTGGGGACGGAATGAGTATGGAGGGAAATTTGTACAAATGTGGACCCGAGTTTCGAAGATAGACACAAAAGAGAATAGAATACTTTGGCTAGGCAAGAAGGTTTAATCACAGAATAATAAATGCTATCAGAAGCGGCAGGACACTTTTTTCATTGTTGTAATCGTAAAAGCTCTCGGGGCGTACAGGAATGTAAACAATGCAATTTGTGAAATATATAACAACTTGCATTGTTACAAATAGCGTCAAAAGGTCATAACCTAATTTAATATTTAGAAATCGTAACTGTGGAAACACGGGAACTCATTATAACGGCATTATTATTGCTATCAGAAGCAATGAATGGAATTTTTTTAATTGTTGTTACCGTAACAGCTCTCGGGGCTTCCAAGAATTAAAAAACAAAGCCTCATGCAATTTGAGACATTAGTTTACACAACTGCCTGCATTACCAAAGATACTTACGTAAATTAGTTAAAATATTGGTTACATATTTAGAAATGGTAAATAGATGGTACTTACGTATAAGTTTCCTCACAGATTTTTAAATTATGCCACTTAATCATTATAACTTAACAGCCACGTAAAGTAGACCAGCGCCGAAACCATGTAATTGAAACAGGAAACGAGTTATATAAATACCATGCCTTGTCACTTTATTCTAAGGTTAAATGTACAAAACAGTGTATCCATTCGTAAAATATCTGGTAAAATATACATATAGCATGTTACCATGTATATATTATTTTAGTTTAAATAATTACTATAATTTCGAAAATATATTAAACCTCGCGGACAATGTCGTTTTTGCGTTGTTGGCTACGAAACAAACCAGCCTTTATTTGGAACACATTTCAAGGGTGTGGGTTAAAATCCGCTCCTTGCTAATTGTTTTATAATATTGTAATATATACAGCAAGATTTTGGAAAATGTAATTATACCGGAAATTAGCATTATTTTCGATTTTACTATCATTACATTTTATTAGATTACATACTATCTTCCTAGAAGGAAAAGCAAATGATATGTGCTGTTCATGCCTGAGACATATGTGAATTTTATAATAGGCAACAGGTGTAGAATGTTACTTGCTAACCAGGAATTGGTATAGCAATAAAAAAGAAGGAAATTAATGTGTAATCAAAAAAGTGCATATGAAATTATAAAAGTTTGAAATAATAACTGCTGCATGATATTTACAATTATATTTCCTTTCGCATAGTCCACGGCTGTTTTTTCTACATGAACCACATACAAGTATCACTGTAAAATACATAAGATTTTATACATAAAATGTACATTCATAGCAGTCCGATTAATTCCTTCTCTTTGTAGCAAGTATAGTCCAACTGCCAAGGCAGTGTCCCCTATGTAGACTAACAAAGTACTGTGCAAATGTGTCCCTTATTTTGTTTGCTACTCTTCCCCTTGGAACTGTCCTCACTCGTCGCCATATTTCCATCGACTACAAAGATGTGGCCGACAGCCGCCACACCAGTTGCTAGCATGCGCTTCTACTGTGGCCAGTGGCTGTGACGCTCGCTTGCTACTGAAAGTGGCCCCGTGTAAACTGGCTCTTTGGGCTGTATCTATTAACGGCTTTCGAATGACAACCAACTGCTAACAAATGCTTTCTCTATGGGGATAGCAGTTGGTTGTCATTTGAATGCTGTTTATAGATATGGCTCTATGACTCAGCGTACGTTTACAGAGCCTAAAGTGAAAATGTTTGTTTTGTGGTTTTCAGCGCACAGCCAACCGAGATCATTACGCAATGCCCTCAGAACGCATTCTGACCAGTAATTTCCCAGAAACATTTCCTATACTCGAAAACGCAGAACGCTTTAGCGTTTTTTACTCTTAATTATGTGATTTGAGCTTGTGCTGAATCATTGTGTGAATAAAAATTATTTTGAACCGTGAGAGATGTGTTGAGAATTTTTTTTTTACTAAACCTCAAATTATATACAGTGTGAATGAATTATTGAAATGTTAAATTTTATGTATAATTCGTGATTTTCTTGAGTTAAGTTTTCTTTAACGTTACATTCGTTGCAAAGATTTCTAATTCACTTTAATTACTCCACTGATTCTTGATGAAAAACGATGTTTCAATTCTGAACGACAGTTTATTCGACACGAAGTTTAACGTATTTGTTATTTTTGTTCGAAATGGTGAAGAATTTACTCGCAAGTTTCAGCAGGAATAGCAATTTCGCAAAACGCATAAAAGATTTGACAGTCGACGGAGCACGTCCTCGAGACTTTCACGGGGTGAGTGGCGACGTAAATCCGCTTGACTGCGCTCTTCGCAGGGCGACGATGTCCCATGCGGTTGACGGCGCCATTAGTTCTTGGAATGTCCGTGCCGAGTAGGAGCTGCCGGTGCGCGGGCCGAGATAACAGTGTGAAGTCCGAGGACACTACGGGAAGTGCTCTTCTTCTTGTCTCCCGTGCATTCTCTCTTCTCTATCTTCACCTTTCTTTACCCACGTTCTTCTCCCTCTGTTTCTCTCCACTGTTCTGACAAATTGAAACAGCCGTCTCCGTCCTTTCCTGACCCGTCGTCTTCGATAGCGGCCCACGCCTGACCTTTCGAGTCGTTTTTCCTTATTCCTTTTCTTCGGTGATTCTTCGTAACCACGCCACGACTCTTAACCGGTCTACGAGATAAAACACGTGACATGTCAGGATAAACAACCCCTTTGCCGACCATCGAGACAGAAATCTTGACAACTGACATACCATTGAGAGGTTGTCTGAATTTCAAAGCACTCAGAGCAATATTACATCCATAAATGTAAAATGTAAACAAGAGGCAGTTGTAAATATAAAAATATGTATGTATTTAACATCCTCATGCACTTAAAGATGATAAAAACACAAACTCAAAATGAAGTCAGACGAATAATCATGTGTCGTATATCACTTAAATCTCAGACAGTACAAGTTTAAACATTTTAGTCATTCTAAATAATTTTATTGTTGAAAAAACATTTCAACCTCTTAAAAACGGTATATCACAAACGTATTCAGTTTACCGAAAAGTATCTTTAGTAACCGTCATTCTTTTAAAATACAATGATAATTTAAAAAAATTCTGGTATCTATGTGTACCGCTTTTTAAAAAAAATTATACGAATGTTGTACTTTTTCGTATTAAATTTCGCTACTGTAACACTGCCAAAATCGTATGGGAAAAAATTTCGAGTTATGACAGTTAAAATAACAGTTACATTAAATTAGTGCATGTTAGGAAGTCTTATACGTATTTCCATATGTCATTAAATACTAATGAGCGCAAAACTAAAGTTACACTGTAACACTCTACACGATTTAGCAACAATAATAATACAGTAATATAAGTCTTCATAAAGCCTGAACGTCACTTTGATCATTAACATGTTGCGCAAGTATCTGAACGAATTTCGATTACGTAAAAAAAATAGATAGACTAAGTACATATTACGAAATAACTTGTCGTATGTTCAGGTCGTCTGTAGGTACCGACTCGTTTCAGTGTTATACGTGCGATCCCGCAGCTCTGCTTAAGTGGTCAAATAATATATGTTTTAATATTTATGCCCCTTAGAGTTCAACCAGCTTATCACATTAGGGGGCGTTGCAGCAACGTTATTCTGATCAGCACAGTCAAATTCTGCTAATGACCACAAAACCGGACTACAGTCCTGCACGAAATACATCGAAACAAAGTGGCAGCAAAACTATTTTCGCTGAAATTACATGGACCGCCCCACCCCATTAGTTTTCCTTTGTCAATTAGCTTATATATTTTTTAACATCATGCTTAATTTTAAGAGATTTATGTTTAAAAATACATTATTTTGTAATTTATTTAATAGCTTTTGTAGTAAAATATTTAGTTCCTTTTTTCAGCTTATATCTTTCGGTGTGCATATTAATTGTTGTTGAACGTATTAAATACTATTCAGTTTATTGTACAATTCTGTAACTTTGTAACCTTTTTGTTTCGCTATGATTTTTTTTGGACTATAATTACAGTGTAGTCAACCATATAGTAAGGCACTAATACGTACTATAAATGTAACAAAATACTAATGTAATCTCGTCAATATGAACATGAATATATGCATTCATAACATTAAGATCATTCGGATTACTATGAATCAGAAATAATATATCCTAGAAATCACTGCATATTAAAATATTGACTAAGGTATTTTATTAACTTATAACGTTAGTAACACAGACAAAAGAGTTTCACCATAACACATAATAAATTAACTCGACGGCTTGCGATGGTAATATGGTACAATATCTAGAACCTTGTAATATTACCATTTTGTGGTCGTACCTTTTATACTTAATTATTTACAACTATTAATAATTATTTGTTTAGAAATACTATTTTGTCAACAAGTATGAATAGCTCACGGAATTACATTAATGGCATTTTCATTATACTGTTGCGTGTTGGACTGGCAGCAGGCATGTTACTTAATGCTAGGCAGTCAATCTTAGTCTTGTAGTGAGTTTCGAAGAGTCTTAGCGAGTCTGGAGTTGGAAGTCTGAAGAGGATCAGTATGAGTTTGGAGTCAGTGAGTATTAAGTGAGAACCGAGAGTGGTGTGAGGCAGCGCCCATAAGGGCGACGTTGCCACTGAGGCGGCGATGGGCGTCGTGAGAAATGACGGATCGAGAGGAGACACTGACGGCGGCGCAGAGATGAAGAGGACCCAGCGCCTTGGGGGCGGTTTCACGATGGCGTCGAGGCTGATGTAACATCAGCGGAGCTGATAAGGTGTGGCATCACGAGGATGGCAACACGGCGGCGGTGGTCGGTGTCGAGGCTGAGTAACATCAGCGCCCTGCAGAAGGGACAGACAACACTAAGGGGTTGTGTCGGTGAGACTGAACTGACGAGGTGTGGCGTCTCGAGGATGGCAACACGGCGGCGGTGATCGGTGACGTTGAGGCTGTGTGACGCCAGCGGGCTGAAGGAAGGACGAACAACACTTGCGGTGTTGTGTTGGAGTGCTGCAGAGGTGGTGAGCTGTGGAGAACAACACTGACGGTGTTGTTTCGAGGAGGGCAGTAACTGGCTACTTGAGGAGACTGTCTACCTGGTGATTCAAGAGAAGGAGTGCTTCGAGAGTTCGCTTTTGGTCCTTCTCGGAGGAGGTGCTAAGCTTGTGCAGAGAGGCTGGTGAGGACATCTTGGTGACGTCAGGAAGACATCTTGGTGAGGTCGGAGTCTACTGCGAGGCTACAGGCCCATACCTTTGGAGTAGTACTGGGTGAGACAAGAGGGCTTCTGCTGCGGATCGACAGGTAAAGGAGGTGCGTGACGGGAGTCGAACCGAAGACCTCAAGAATGAAGACAGTAGTGCGCTCTGTGTGCTGCACAGTGCAAGGTGAGCCATTACCACTTCGGACTGTTAAGGTTGTACATTGTCACTATTTGGAAGATTGTTTATTGGATATGTGACTGAACTTTTATTGTGTTTTGTAGTCTTTGATTAATGGTAAATATTCTTGTGCTTTAATTGTCTAAGTAAATATACGTTTTTGTGGCACAGTGCTAATTGTGTGCATAACTAATTTTGTTGTGTGTATTTCGTAGCTTTGTGAGCTATTAAATCCAGCACTTAATTTAACTCTTTTATTTCTACTTATAAGACCTCTATCGCAAAAGAACTCATGAGAATTGCCCACATTTAACTTTTTGCTTAAACTTGTAACAATTCTATTCGGTAAGTCATTAATAATTTAAATAAATAATAATGGAATATTGATTTTTAAACCAACAAGACGCAACGGTACAGAGTGAATATTCTGGGTAAATATTGAAGTAATTATTTCTTAAGTTCTACTTTTAAGGTGGAGATTTATTGTTTTATTTTGGCACCTGCCTAGTGTCATTCTAGTGCACATTACTCTGTCGTATAATAAGTGTAGTTGCTTAGAAGGCGACCTGAACTCTGGTCCAGTAAAAAGGCTATACATAATCTTGCACAAGATCACGTACTGCAAAAGGTACCTTTTACTCAGCGTACTTGCGATTTTATGGTTTCATATACAGCGACATCGATTTTAACATAGGCGTAGGTGTAAACCTTACGTTTTTCTGTCTCAGCGCAGTAACCACATACCTACATGTAAACAAGTAGTGAGCTAAGATCATATTTCACTAACATTTGATTTTGTAGACGTAGATTTTAATACAGATATTAGATTAGATGAAAATCGGTAAATTGAAAACTTGTTAGCGTGATGGTTAATATTCGTAATCTGCCAGAATTATATTGGTATGTTTTTGTATGAAATAAGGTTACCTTGCACGGTTAGTTGGTTGTATTTAAGGTTATTAGAAAACGGACACCTTAAGGTGGCCACCTGCCTTGGCCGCCGAGTGGTGTGCAGAAAGAGTTTCGGGCGTTAAAATGTTATTCAAATTATGTCCATACTGCATGAGAAATGTTTGCTTAGCAATAGTATTCGAATAATATACATGTGTGTACACACATTTCAGGGTCACCACTACCCATTAAAGCACATTTTGTAGCTGCAAAAATGTGCAAACATGAATGTTTTAACAGTCATTTTAAGACATAAATATCTTGGCACTGCACAGATAAAACTGTTTCGCGGTGGCTAAAAAATGTGTGATCAATATGGACCTCGCGAAATAATTTTGTAGTGTTTACAAAAAGGTTTGTATTTACTGCAAAATTTTACTGGGGACAGCAAATTTTTTGTGGTCACAACAAAAAAAAAATATTGGTAAGGTCAATAACGACAAAATATTTTGTGGTGACCAAGAAGTATTTTTTCCAGTGTGAATATTATTAAAATGTATATACCGGTGCAATACACATTTACCTTTAATCTTACGTCTTAAAGTGATAGGGCCACCACTGAGGGTTTCATAGAGGCGAATTGACGGCGATTAGACTGCACATTAGTTCAGTGATGCGCCTAGAGACTATACAAAAATAACATTTTTAGATCAAGCCAGTTATCTGAGGAACTATATTTTACAATTTCATCTTACTTGGTACACATATACTAAATTCTGAGCTGACTTCACTTCCGTTTATTTCGTTTAGCCTATGATCATATTTTCGAAATGATGACCATTTCATATTTTTGCATAATATGACATATTTGGGGAAATATTTTTCCTAATTTCATTAATCTCGACACGCATATTACAGTTACTTAGTTGACTAGACTTTTGCGTATTTCGTTCATCCTTTGGTAATGTCTTGATATTTGCGGCAATTTTTATCTTAATGATAGAAATACATCTCAGAAAATATTTCATCAATTTAATTAAACTGCGTACGGGAATATATTTAATAAGCTGACTTATCATTTGTATATTTCGTTTACATAATTCTTAACTATTATTATCAAACAATATTTCTAGATGTACGTAGATTTAACTTTAAGGCTACTTTGCACCCACTTTGAAGGAAGTAGGCTTATTACTTATGCTGGTAACTTTTTGTTCGTTCAAAATAAAAATTTTGTTTTAACAAACATAATAGAATTTTTTAACGTGTCTAGCAACAATTGTAAATTAACATTGCTATAATGTAGTTATAAGAGTAGTTTCGAAGTACACTTCCATTATAAAAACATTTGTGCACTAATTGTGGCAAACGCGTATAAATAAAACTGTCAATGACAGTTCGCGTAACGGTTTATTTAGCAGCTTGTACAACAAGCCTTACGGTAACATATAGGGTAGTATGTGTTTATAGTACATGCCGCGGCAGAATAATCATGCATATTTATAAATCTTAATGAATTAAGTGTCACAAGAAACTGGTTAAAACATTGTGTTACATTTAAAGCGATCGGTGCTGGCAATTTCTTCTCTACAGATTCCCCAAGGCAAACTAGTACTCCATTGCGTGTTGATGTTGATTTCGAAGTATTTAAATAGAGAATTTAGAAAAGGCCGGAGAAACTATTATTATAAATAGTATTATATCCTTACGTTGAGACGATACGCAACTTCCTACAGCCATGCCTCTACGACGTAGACAGTTCCGTTGTGTGGTTAGTACATATTAGAACCACTTACACGCACACACATGTAGCAAGAGTATCCTAAGAGCGGATTTTAGAGGATCTGATATATTTTCATAGTATTAATATCTTATTCCCAGCCTGTTACACCTACATTGCACATCGTAATTTCTTTGTCTGGGGAAAACTGCTATCTCAAGTCTACCTTCGTCAGCCACAAACAAGGAACGATTTGAAAGAGTTCAACGCATTACAAAACCACTGCAAAATCACCAGAACTAGCCTGAAGAGTAGTGAAGAATTTAAGTAGGAGACTTTATTTGTGCGTATAAACGGGCGGCGTACATTTAGAGAATAATTATTTCTGTGTCATCCACGTGTCTGCTACGTAAGTGGTCTACACTGCTCTTTGAAACTTTGTAATATGTTATATATGTATTATGGTGATGATTTTTATAAGTCACAAATGAAGGATGTTTACCTGATGCATTTTGTTCTTGTCTACGTAGGGTATGTTGTATAAATTATATTTCAAACTCCGCCCGTCCTAATGCTGGTGCTACGTAGATTCTCGAAAACGCACGAGGTGAATGAAGGATGGTTTCTTAACAAATGCAACAACTAGAGCCACGATTTTGTCGCGAAAATATTTTTGCAACATTTTGTTTCAGTGACTCGCGTACACCTCGGTAGCTCTGCTTCACGGCTATTAGCAGCGTGTCTTTGCTCAGACACGTCCCTCATTTGACTGCACCAATAACAACGAGGCTATTGTGACGCAATACGTCTGTGATTTGTCAATAGAACATCAAGACAAGCTACAGTTAATACGTCAAATCACTGACCGCGAAACCGAGTTGCAGATGTGGACATAAGGCATTGAAACCAAATGATGTAAAAATCTTTTCGCCATAAAATCGTGGCTCTAGCAATTACCTAATAATTTTTCGATATCCTGTCGTAATGGTAAGTTGTATGTCACCCTTTTTAATTACCTTGCTGCCGACGGAGACGTAAAGCCCCTGAAAGTGCCCCCATTTCGTCTGGCATAAATGCTTCCAATCCTACAACTGAAGTTGGCCCATTAGAAAGTGGCATACTATGTAATTGTCGAAAGCGTAATGTAGTAAAGAGCAAACGTTATTTGAAAATTTCAAGATAATGACGTATTTCTTAAGATTAGTAATTTTACACCATAAGCACGTTGAATTGGCAGACAGTAAGGAATCAACTAATACGTGTAACCAACACAAATTGTGATTACGAAAACAAAATGTTATAAAATATAATTCGATTTAATTTATTTTTGTCATAAGTGGAGACAAACACTTGCTAGTAATAATGTTAATAAAATCAATTCCACTGACGCGAAACAAATCATATTTGCGTAGCTGTTTAGCTACCGTATGCACTGAGTCATTGTGATATCACTAATGTATTTGTATAACATAAAAAAGGAAATAGACGTTAATTCACTGTACATAAAAGCTACCGTATAGGGAAAATTGTTAAAAATATGGGAAAATGTTTCGTATTGTTTAAGTGGCGGAAATATAGTACAAAACAATTTTCAACTCAATGAGTGAATAACGTTTTCACGACAATATTTGTTGTCGATCAAACTATAAGCATTTACTATACGCTTTTAAATCTATATAGGATGTTAGAGAAAGATACTGCCAAATTTTCAGGAAACATTCCACACACACAAAGAAAGAAAATATATTATATGGACAAATGTCCGGAAACGCTTAGTTACATTACATCACGTTAAATGTCAACACAAGCAATGTAGTACAGATTACTTATGTCAAGTGGCTCACATGAAGGTGAACCTAGGAAGAAAATTACATTGGAAAGAACCAATTCATTGGGCATTTGGGACATTTTCTGTAAGAAGTGTTATTTACGATTACATTTAACGAGATGGCAGGAATTGAACTCTACCATGGTAACTAAGCGTTTCCAGACATATGTCCATGTGACATATTTTCTTTAGGTGTGTAGAATGTTTCCTGAAAGTTTGGCCATACCTTTTTGTAACATTCTATATAAATGTACATGTAAATGAATTAAGGTTTGTATGTTAGTTATGTTGGCAATACAGGCTCAACAATTAATGTTGTGTCTAGAAATCTTTGAAATTGTATAAACCGTTGGTATGTGCATTTTTTCTGCTAGAATTTCGTAAGTCGAAGAAATTGTCTGACGGAATTTTCTCGAATAATGTAAGTACTTTCAATGGAACATATTTTCGTTTTTGTACATGTGACTATAAAAACTGTCATTGGCGACATTAAGTCCAAAATATTACGGCGATAAAGTTTTTCTTAATATTCTTACAATTTTCCAGATGGAAATAGCAATTTTGCCCTACGATATGCAATGTTATGTATCAGTAAATGGTTACGTCAGTTTAAAACATGCGAATAAACGCAGAGCGCAACTACGCTTGACGCATTTGCATGACGGAAATTGGTTGTCGCTTCAAGTAAAGTAGCTGCTACATATTCCATGCTTACGAAATGCCAAGGTAAAACACATTGCTTGTTTTTGCCGTACACGAGCATACATCACTGCCACTCGCATTATATGTAACAAGGCATGAGAATACTCCTAAATTTATCTTGAAAATCTTGAAAGTGAAAAGATTACAATTACACCTAAACACACACACACACCTAGAGACACATACGTCGCACACTGAATACAATGGGGCTACATGTGCTAAAACCTACATGGTGGGAAAACGAAGTTTAAGTTTAAAATCGTTAAAAAAAATCAGAACAAAATTTTTGCATGGTTTTTTATTGCCTTATAAAATACGGTATTGATACTGTCTTATAGTACATTTTTTCTAAGACTAATGGCCCTATTACAAAAAAAAACTATTTTTTGGAACTAGGTACTATATATTCTTACACGGAAGGAAATAATTTAATTTACTGAATGGGTAAAAAATTAAATTTAAATTGTACTTCACTATCCATTAAATTATAGTGTATTTGAAACAGAATTTCATGTTTCAGAGCAGAATGGTTATGATGTGGCCACACATTTACGCAAACTTTTTTTTTTTTTTTTTTAATTCTAGAATACGTCTTTCTGCGTTACTTAAAATGTTGGGAACAGCTACATTATATCGCGAGCCAAACGAGAAGTAAAAACACTTTCTAGTACTTGTTAGACATAACTGATACCCGAAATCGATACTAGCTTGAACACTTACATGAATATATGGGTTTATGAACACACAATATTGCTTAAGATTTGTTGATAAAACGTATAAAACATAAACATACAAACCACTTAACCTACAATAAAGTTAATCGAAAAATAAATAACTGATATATTTGATGCAAAAAAGTACAGATATTTTTATATGTTTCAAATATATATAATTTTATTTTTCATTTATATAAACCGTTTTATTTGCATCAACTACATGTGTTCTTTTAATTACGGTCAACTGTCTTGTCTCCGTGTTTGTACGTTTAAGTTTTACAGGTTTTATCAACGAATCATAAGCAATGGTGTCTGTTCATAATCCCACACATTCTTACCATCAAGCGCCATTGCACCAACATTTAATGATCTCATTAGCTTGAACACTCTTCACTCTTGATCGTAAGGAGCGATAGCCACACAGACCTGGTCAACTCGTCATTAATACAATTTCAAAAATGCAGAAACTTAATTCCTTGCGCAAGGATTTGTTTGTACCAATGCTACATTTACCTATGCTGGTAAACAGCAAAACGCAACTGGTAAAACGGTAAAGTCTAGGTTACATCAGGACAATAATATGTCCAGATTTACTTATATGATGTTCTGTAGACTAGGTATCGCAATAATATTAATTTGTCCATATTCCGAGTCAGCATGCTAAGAAATCCAACCTGTAAGAACAACGTATAAGTGATAAGCCAGCATATAGTTCAATGGCGCGGTGTACTGCAATTTTCATCACCATGTTTTTAGCCTACTTTCCAAAGAAAAAGTAGACTTATGAGATCACCTTTCTGTCTGTATATGTGCGTGTGTGTCTGTGTGAGTAGGTGTGTCTGTGTACCTAAAAACTTATGAACCAGTGGACCAAATTTTATCAAATTTTGTACACATATAGTTCTTTGTACTTTGACTTAACTTTTTTAGTATTTCGTTTACGCAATGTTCATATTTTCAAAACGGCGGCCATTGTTTTATTTTTAGCATAGTAATACATATCTTAGGATACATTTTTTCAGAATTTCACCAAACTTGGTATACTACATAAGCAGCTGACTTCAATATTTCGAAATTAGTTCATCCTGCATGCATATTTTCAAAATGGCGGCCATTTTAATATTTTTAGCTAGGCATCACATATCTTTGGAAATATTATTCAGAATTGCGACAAACATTGTACACACATACTTTATACATTTTCTTCACTATTAGTTTATTTCGCTTTGCCTGTGTTTAAACTTTTAATATGGCGGTCATGTTAACGTTTTTAGCGTAGTATTATATATCTTAGGATTTTTTTTTTCAGAATTTTATCAAACTTGGTTCACATATACTGCATACAAACCTGACTTTACTTTTGTATATTTCGTACAACCATCTGTAATATTTTGAAAACGGCGGTTATTTTTATTCGTCTTTATGATAGGAAGAGATAAAAAATTCCCTAATTAGTTAAACTGGTAATGCGCATATTACTTAGCTTACTGACTTGTATTTAGTATATATCGTGTATCATAAGTTAAAACTATTATCATAATTTAATATTCCAAGATTAGGTAAACGGTTTTAACTGTCACTGTTAATTTACACCCACTTTGAAGAAAGTAGACTTATCAGTTATGCGTGTAACTTCTTGTTTATTTTTATATTTAAACGAGATATTTTTTTTCTTGTTTTAGACACAAAATGTGACTCAATTTTGTCATTATAAACTTTTTTCTCTCATAGTTTTTCGTAATGCATCGTTAAAGCCAAAATTGGAATGTTGCCGTTTTAAGAACGACACATAAATCAACTCACTTATCAAACTGGAAAAAATTCATAGTTAATAACATTGTTGTTGGCTACAAGTTCAGATATGTTAAACCAAAAAATAAAATATTTTTGAATTTAAAAAAAAATTTAAATTTTTATTTAATATTCAGAATTCTTATTTAAATACAAAATGTTTTTATTCTTTATATTTATGTACGCGAAATTGTAGCCTACAACGTCTTTATCCACTGAGAATTTTTTCAGTTTGGTATGACAGTTGGTTTTAGTGTAATCCTCAAAAAGGAAACACGTAAAATTTGTCTTTTATAAGCCATTACACGGAAACTATGAGAAATCCCTTTAGTGATATTATTTGACCTCGGGTATAGCCTATGTAGAACCAATTGTATTGAGACAGTTTTAGCGACCATTCTAGACGAGCACAAATTTACTCCCAGCCAGACCTGGAAATCGAACCAAGTTCTTCTTGTACCGTAAGCATATTCACAGCCGACGATGCTTCAAAGCTCAGCTGAATTCAAAGGCAGTCGATATGCTTAAAAAGTATTTGATGAATTAATAATAATAATTTATGAATACATAACTGCTAAGAAGTATTACTAAAAGACTTATTAATTTGTTTTTTACACAAAATACTAATTTGCGAAGGTAATTATAACTCTTAGTTTATTAGATTTGCTAGGCACATATTCAGATTTTGAAATGCTGCCGATTTACAAGAAACTAAGCATTCGTAGTGGTACACTGTAGGTATTTACGAAAATCCGCAAGGTTGACCCATCCAATAGTAACATAAGAAATCTACACATATAGTGATTTTAAATTTTTCCTTGTGTATTTTCCGAGCGTTTAAAACATGAGCTGATGCCTGTTGTTTACATTAGTTGATTCGTTTCCTGCCTAATATCATGTTTTTACGCATCTCTAACTTTTCCCATTGTGTGATCAGTCCTGATAACATAACTAACTCTGACAGGTAACTTATCGTAAACGTAAAAATATACATAATAATTTCTTTAAAATAAAATGTCGCCGGTATAAAACATTTGACGCTATATATATATATATATATATATATATATATATATATATATATATATATATACACACACACGTATGCGTGTGTGAAAACTGACGGTAAATATGTCAGCCATAGGCCTATATGGTTTTTACGTTTTGTAATATGTTATTTACAATTTCCCTTAATAAACTTGAACGTTCATTACAAGGGATACTAACATGTCGCGATAAATATTTTGCCCCAGTTTGTTTCAGTGCCTTGCGCGCAGCTGTGCTTCATGGTTACTGTTAGCGTATCTTTGTGACGTTACGTCAATCACTTGATTGTGCCAACCACAGTAAGGTTACTGCGACACTATGCGGCTGTTATTTGCGAGTAGAACCACAAGACACTTGCCAAGAAGCATAACTGCAGATGCGCATATAAAGCACTGAAACAAAATTGGGGCAATGCTTCTCAGGTAAGTTCGTGGCCTTACTCTTTACTACTCATTACTAGAGGTGATGGTTAGAGGCACGATTATTTGGTGTATTGATTCTAGGTCAGGTTTAACGTCAATAACGTGCACTTCACTCCTACTTCTGTGATTAGACGAGAGCGGTTTTAACACACATTTGACAACTGCAAGCCAGCTATTAATAAGGAAACAAGTCGTGGGGATATCACGTGCTACACGTCTGTACTGTTAAAAACCAATGGATATTCAGCTTCAGCCGGTACACGTATACAACTGAGAAGTCTAGGCTTTTGGCAGATGAATACGCGAAATACGCGTGCCTCTAGCTACGGTACATCGCGAAAATATTTTAGGCCAACACACCCTTGAAAACGCTGTAGCTAATTACAACGTAAATTATTGGGTGATGTACGACTGACACAACGTAACTATCTGCAGACAAATAACTTAACACGTGTCAAATATTTCAATAGCGGGATTCTTATTTGCGCAGTAAAATATGTTAACAACTCTACGTACAAGGAAATCCAGTAATCTTCTGGTAAGCTGAACGTGGGTTGAGTCCCAGTAAACAAATAAGTTTTCACGCGATGAACCATCATATCTACTCACTACTGACTTCTACAAATGTTCAACATAAACAGTATCTTATAGTAATATTTTTATGCGCGATTGATTAAAGATTGTGGGTTAAAAATTCTGTAAGTTTTGTATCATCTTCTAATATTAAATTACTGGTGAATGGTGTACTTTTAATCAGTAAATAAATCAATGTATTTTGCTGCATCGTGAGGCAAGACGGGATTCCGTTTTCAAATAAAGTGCTTCGTTTGTCGTACACCGAGAACACTTCCTGCAGCAATACTCCGGAGAGACGTGGGTTGGTCCTCACTCTGTCGCCGGTGAACAGAAGAAATGAGAGCGACGCGACGCCACACTATCGAAGCATGCATTATTAACGCGCGCACCAGCGGATACCAAGTTCCGATTCCTCACGCGCGCTTCCTGCGAAACCGGCTTATGGCAACCCCCACAACCGATCCGCTAAGCCTAGTACGAAGAGTGTGTGGGCTACGTAGGTACCATAAAATATTTCCCGTCGTGTGAGTCAGTTATCTTGGCTCACATCTCGAACCTAGGATCAAGAGCTTAGTGCTCTCTCCTTCCAAAGCGACATGTTCCAAATTGGTAAAGGTTACACGGAAAACCTTATTTCGTGGTTTCGTAAGTATATTATTTACCCCTTCTCTATAAATTGAAATATGTGAATATTTACGTAATTTTAACAAAATGAAAAATATATTAATACATCATAAACCTAAACGAAACCCAATTTCTAGGAAATTATATTTTCTTCGCGCTAAAAATCGCTTTCATGCGCTTAAATCTGTATTAAAAATATTTTACTCTGGTTAGATTTTATAGCTATTTTCTTACATAATATAATCATTGCCATACCTTGTGAAGTAAAAACGGAAACGAATCTAAAAAAAAATGTTGCAATGGAAACATGCAACGCGTACGCTAGTGTGAAGAACTGTTACGTTAAAATAATTGAACATCAACGAAAACAACATTTCTTGGAGACATTCCGACATCGTATCATATCTCGTGTTAGTAATGTTAGATTATGATTCAAGATCGTTTACCAATTTATTAAAATGTATGTGAATTTGTGTTAGTTGACACAGTTAAAGTTATATTAGCTTAAACACGCGGGTTACATTCAAGTTTAAATTAAAGTTCACTGTTTCTAGCTGAAATTGTGCTGTAGTAATTTAAAATTGTAACTTTTCGTCACTGGTAGAATTTGGCTTGACAAACTATCTCAAAGCATACAAATCTACTCAGAACATCTCGAATTTACTTACCCTATCTTATAACAAGCAAATAAATCCATCAGATAGTCATTAATAGCAATGAAGGTCGTGGATTGTTATATGAATGCCCCTCGTGTATATATCGTGTTTCTTAATCAACAATCTTATTAGTAAACTAATCAGACACCACAGAATTCAGTTTCGGTGAACATAAATTGTCTTCACACGATTGCTATGAATCGTGTGTGTTAATCGTCGCAGGTATATACATAGGTCAACCTTAACTTTCAACTATACTCTTGGTTGCATGAAAGGTGGCTGTTTGCTCAGGCCATCGAGATCAGGGTAGATGTTCGTCAGGCGATCGTTTCTTTACAAACAGGTCAAGGAACGCGCATCATAGCTGCTGATAGAGAATTTTAGTTGCACGCGTGTTTAATTATTTCTGACCTTCTTTTTATTATTGAACTTGTTTTCTTGTCACCTATTAGAGTGAAATAATGTGTTACTGTGGTAGATTTAACGTATGAACATCTCTGTGAATAATATTATATACATATGCACCAATGCACTATTCCTGCTAGTTTGTATTTAGTAATTGTTATACTTAAAATATAGGTTGTTACTTAATTACTTGTTTGCTTAAGCATACAAACTGGATAAAAGGTGGTTTGTTGTCACTTAGCTTACGAGGAAGTAATTTTTAATGCGTGTTAAGGACCGACGTTATATAAACATCACATTTACAAAGTTACGAACTTTATGCAATGACACATATTACGTAATAACTTACTGGTGATCACTCTAGACGTGGAGGGAGATTCTATAAAGTTACCTTACTGTGTAGAATTTAGGTAAATACTACTACACTTGGTTACGTCTACAGTCCCATCTTAAGGTGTGGTCTACAGAATTTTTATAGAAAAATTTTAATTTTTATATTTCTGCCATATATATATATTTTTTATTTTTTTATTTTAGACATAAATTGCATAGTGATTAAATTCTGCTCTTGTAAATTTTTTTTATCTCTCTTTATTTTGCAAAATGACTTGTAAACGTAAAAATTTGCATATTACGGTTTTATGTACGACACTAAAACCACCTGACATACCAAACTGATAAAAACAAATTACTGTGAATATCGATTTTGTAGGTAATAAAGTCTGCTATATCAAAAGAAAAAATAATAAGTTTTTGTATTTTAGAACATTCTTGAAGTTATAAAATTATTTTATTTAGAATTCAGCATTGTTTTCAATATAAGTATATTTTACTGTTTATCTTCACGTCTTTGTAGTCTAGAACATTGCTATACACTATATTAATTTTTGTTATTTTTGTATGTCAGTTGGTTTTAGGTGCGTACATAAAAAAAATTACATGCTAATTTTTAAGTTTACGAGTTATTACGCAAAAACTATTAGTGATAAATAAAATTTTATAAGTGCGAAATTCTGTCACAGTTCATGCCTAACATAAGAAAAAAGTATTTGGTAGAAATATAAAAATTAAATTCTGACGTAGAAAATTACTATACACTGTATCCTAATGTTTGCCAGGCTGACGTGAAGTAGCGGTTATACGGCGGACATAACACGACGTCCTGATGCAACTTGGCGTCACAGTAACTCTGGTGACGATATGGAGCAGGCAGAGACGCTGAGTAGTTCTCGAATAACCAGGTATAGGTCAAATCTCTGAGTCTGCATCCAAGGTGTTATTGGTTAGGCGCCGGCCTACGATGCGTTTTGTCCTGGGTTCGAATCCGGTGAAGGGCAAGGTTGTTACATTGTCCTTTCACCCGCATCAGCTATTAAATACCATGTTTTAAAGGTCGGTAATAAATATATCGCCTCACCGAAGCTCTGTACTTCTTTCAGTGGCCAGATGACTACCGTAATACCGACACAAGACTTTTGATATTAAGTTGCATGCCACAGAATTAAATAACTTAACCGATATTACTGAGATTGGTTTTTATTAGCATAGTATGGATATGACGCCTGTAATGTCAGTGTTGTTGGTGAATGTCACGAAGTATTAAGAAATGTGTTCGCTTCCTTTACAATCTTCAGCCAATATTTACAATTCATGTAAATTAGAACTACTGAATTGACTGTCGTAACATTAAGTTCCCATTTTCACAAATAAAAGAACAAACTTTGTAATTGAACGTTTCTAGAATAATTGTGATCTTTGCATGTAAACAGGAACTTTTTCTTGTTTCTCATTGTGTTGTAAAAGCGTTTTTTGATGCAGTAAAATTAAACTCTAATGATGTAAATTTTTACAGTGAGTTATGACTAAAGTTGATAACGTCAGAAATAAACGAAATGCGTGATACGTTTATTGCATCACCTGATAAATATATACATTAACAGTGTTTTAACGCTAAAATGTCTGTATTGCCAACAGTAAAACATGGTGACACGGTTGGGTATAAATAATAACATTGTTGCTGGGTGTACTGAAGCTGTAAAAGTTGTGTCTGATGGAAAAGATAATACAATTTTGAGGCTGTTTGCAAATATAACCTTTTTAGGTAAGACCGTTAATTAAAAAAAATTAATTAAAATTGTGTCCTCGTAAAACATTGTTGGATTTAAATGCTGTTATGTCACTACACTCTTTGTGAAAATTGGCCGGTTAGTTAAGGAAAATTTACTTTATAATAACGCAAAATCATTACGCTATCAACAAATATATAGATACGTATTCCAAAAAGTCTATGTCTGATAATGACGTAAATGGGGCAGATTTAAGTATTTGGTAAAAGACTAGACAATAGTCAGTACAGTGCTTATTATACACCGACGGAGCAGCGTTTTATCTGCTCAGGACAGCGAAGCTGAAAAACTTAAGTGGTTAGTCACTGCAGGGGCGTCATTTCAGGTTTTTATAAGAGGAGGGGGCAAGATTTTGTTTTCCGGCGACAGTGACCTTGTTGCATCTTTTTTATTAATTAAGCATGTATAAATTAGATACTTTAATAATAAAACTTCAGTTTTATGTACTTAACATAGCATTAATTTAAATTTTAAAATACAAAAAAATTATACACATAAAATTCTAAATCCAGCCCCCCCCCCTGGCCAAAATGACGCCCCTGAGCCACTGCCGCCTTTATGCCTCGTATTTCACCGCCAATTGCCATATTTTCATAAAAATATATACCTTTTCGCAGTTTATTTAAGAATGCTGGTAATTTTATGTTATAGAAATAGTTAATGCAGTGGGAAACTACCGTAACCTAAATAAATTTTAATGAACGACTTTTTGCGAGCGAATGTTGCTTCGCAAATTACCGACAAAAATAACAAGCCACTACCACAACTGTTTTCAATAAACACTGATAGCATGCCTACAATTCCGGAGAGAAATAAAGTAGCTGCAAACAGCACGACGACAAAGCACAAGTAAAAAAGAAGGACCAATAGCATGCGCGTAAAATATTTTTACAAACCTTAACTAGAACAAAACAGACAAACGTAGATAACCCAACGAAGAAAACACAATTAAAAATAGTAGGCTTCCTTCTTTAAACGACAAAATTTGCGATGATTAGAAAACTGGTATATTTTCCCGTCTTTATGTACGTATATATATATATCGATGGCAACATCTTAAAACATTAAATGTTTCAAGTTATTTCTAACTAAGCGTGTACCACTTTCATATCTGTGAATTATCAAATTGTCTAAAAATTATCTAAAATAAAAGGACACAATTATATTTACAGTTTGAGAAAAAGTTATGCTGCGTAATAGCAAGTAAGAGAATTTTCAACTCCAATATATGAATTCTAGGAGTCTTGAACAAGTACATTGACGCATGTGTGTATATGTATGCAACATACTGAAATCCTACAGCAGACAATTATTCTATTTTTATTTTATTTACAAACGTTATTAACATTTCAGCTGTAGTTTTTCATATTGCAATACGAAAGTAGAACCTACCAGATATGATCTGTGTGTTTCACAAGCGATGTGTGTCACTCGAGAATTAGCATCAGGAAGAAGGATTGTTTTCAGAGGCAAACATTATGTTATTAACATTGATTACAGAGTCATAGTTGTTTTACATTTCCAATAAAATAACTGAATGTATTTTGTGCAATACCTTTCAGGACTTCAGGTGAAATTTAATAGTTATTGTATTATGATTTATTTCACTTCTATCCGAACTTTAAGTGATTTTCTTAACAAGAATTAATTTTTGTGGAGTTTGTCGAACTTTCTGTACGTGAAAGCTCTTTTGAAAAACAAGTTAGCTACGTCTTTCAAATAAACAGCATGAAATCTTTCTTCGATTACTGCAGGGTTTTTTTTTCTGGAGCAACGAGAGAAATATTCTTCCCGATGTACCACGGAAAACATGCAATGTGCTTTAGTGCTTGTTACGAAATTATTGATAAATACAAAGTATTTCATGTTCATAACAAATATGATCAGTACCTTGTTAAAAACTAAGTAGAAAATAAAATTTTGTCAAACAACGTAGTTCCCATAATTGCATAATCAGTTCCTTATATTTTCGGAAAAACCAATCAAAACGGCTGAGCATGTGTGAAGACTACTTAGCATTGGGTTCGAAATTCCGTTCGACCGAAAACTAAATTTCTTTTGATAGTCGTTATTTGGTGTATCGTTAAGCGTGTGACGGTGTTGTAGGTCCGTATAGGCTGCCTCATATTTATTTAGACGTTGCCATGTCACACTGTTCATCGCACGTCTACTCTATAGTCAGACGTGTATCCCTGCTCATAAATAACTGTTTTCAGAATTTCGTGTAATTTTTTCCTCGAAAACTACGGACATAAAGCAATTTTAGCTAATAATATTTTCTATATTTCATTTTTTACTACAGAATGGAAATTCACAGTACGTATTCACGATTCACGTGGAATTCTGTATGAAAGGCCACAAAGGTACACAATTAATTGACATGTACACATACTATGTCTCGAATGTTGAAGAATAATGAAATAATGTGCATATCACCGGTCTGAGTAGATATTTGTTGCATACATCATATAGAGGCAAGAAACAAAATTTGAATTTTGTGCTACGAATGCAAGGCTACATACATTTAAACTTAATAAATATCATGTATAATTGAATTCCAGAATTTTTTTGAGATTCTCACTTCACACATTAACGTTAGTATTTTTAAAGAATTCTTTGATATTCCGTCCTCATAGAGTGAGAAATTTCCGTATTCAGCTGGATTCCTTCAGTTTGTCAAAATTTTCTTATTTTCGTGTCGGATAATAATTTATTTGAAAAATAAGTGACATCTGTTTACTACGATCCTTCCGGGTCAATCGTAATAGAGCTTTTCTGACAACTATTGCACTTGATGCTCTGTTATCGATACATGTTTTACCACGGACAATATTTTACTCATTACGTGCATGCAATTGTGGCATTTTCCGACGTATGATGAGTGCCATTAATCGGAACACGCGATGGGGGTATTAACTGTCAGACATTCTACGAGTTCCGTCATACGGGCACGTTAAACGGCATCTAGTGTGATGTAATCACGATTTGCATGTATATAATATATTGACGTCTGTCATTGTCTGTAACTACACAACACTTATAGCTTTTTTATAATTATTTTCCATATACATAAATACACTCGCACATCTGTTTTAACAAATTCGCCACACCTTTCACAGAACTTCCCACGAAAAGTAGGCGCCATAACATTTGCGATTTGGTCTAAAGTTACCTACTGTTAAAAGGCTGAATGAATAGATAGTATTAAATTTGTTTACAAATTGATGTTTTTAACCGCGCGAACATTTTACCTCAAAGAATAATCGGAGTCTCAACAGTCGAATATACGAAAAAAGAATATTAATAATATATGTATATATGTGTGTGTGTTTGAGTTTTCAACATATTCTTCTTAATCAACTTCAAAACCATTCATCGCAAAATGATATTTCCTCTTTAGTAAATACAGGATTTTTAACAGATATCAAGATTGCCAAAAAAATCAGGTTACAAACTTTATTGGTATTTAATTGCAGTTAAATCAGAATTTGTTGAGTAAATGGAGCAGGTCTCTCGCAAAACCTTTAAATATGCATTTATGATACAGCATATGTTCGTAATTTTCTAATCTATTATAAGGCAGTGCACCAACCGTCACGCATGTAATCTTCGAAAACACACACAACCCCACGCACATATATATATATATACACACACACACACATATATATATATATATGTATATATATACATATATATATGTATATATATATAATCATGTCTTTACTTATTAACAGGGTCATCAATTCATAGCCAGTAAGGCCTACTTATTGACATGGAAGCGTGCAAATCTAATTATGATATTCCTTAATGGTGAACACAGCCATTTAATTGGTAATTTTTTCCAATTACGACATTTTTGGGTTAAATTAAAAATTTGATTTTAATATACCATCAATATCTCTCTGACCTGAAGTTATAAGGGTATGCTTATTGCTTGAAAAGTTTCTGAACTTAAGGTCACTGTCATCCCGGGGTCATGGCGTGAGAAATGTAGCGATGTATACATGAAAAACATATTTTATGTGTTTTAGCAACCATCAAAATTATATGCAGACCTGAACTTTCCAATGTATGAAAGTTTAAATAATACACTTACATGTTATACATAGGAATCTGTTTCAAAATTAACAAAAAACGTTTTCAATAACAAAATAATAATAACGAAAAGTAAGCCACACAAAGGCCCAAAGTTGTAAAAATTAGCGTTAACCGAAGTACTACGTTAATACTATGGCTTCGAACGTCAGAAGAAGATATGTGTAAGAAAATTTGAATTGCGGTCTTATTTGTAATAGGTCTAGATTGGTCACTTATTGTTGAAAAACTACCAACTCCTGCTGTCGGTAACCTACTGTACTCGGTGTTAAGAGCCCTCATAATTTAGTGAATCCCACAGCGTGGTTTAACATGGTATTTAAGTGCGTCGCAGTACATGGTCGGTTTCCCGTATTTGATACGCACATAGTAAATAATGATTTTATCACTGGCGGGGTTTTAAAATGGCTGATCATTTTCGGAAAAATTACATTCGTTTGGTAGTGTTCACTGCCTATAAAAATATTGTTATTAATATTATTATTATAGTTATATTTTGCTGAATTTCTTCCATATAAGATATAGCGTTTTTCGTTGGAACACTCTAAGAACAATTTATATGTATAACTGCAACAAAATTAGGTAAAAAGTTACATTCGCCCCATTACTCAATTAACATAATATTTATGTTCATTTCTCACAAGTGGTGTCTCTTCTCATGTATTTCCATGTATTTTTGCAAACTTAATCAGGTACACTAATCCGACAAGACGAAAACATCTAAAGAAAGCCGAATAGGCTTATGCTTAAGTCTTTTAGTAGTGGTTTACGAACAAAATACACTTACAAAGTACTGAAAACGTATGTAGCGCAGTTAAAAATTTAACCGCTTATGTGAACAGGCTCACTGTAGAAATGTACATAACTTTATTCTTATTAAAATACGCAGGACAGTTGTTTAAAAATTGCACAAAAGTTGACGTTAAAATACAAACGAAACGTACAAACGAGGATGACGAAAACCATCCGATAATATAATTGCGAAATCTTTCTTGGAATGTCAAGGCTCACACACTGGCTCATAACATGATGATAAGGACAGTAAATTTGGTTAGGGCATCCAAAGTCGTGTTATAGTCGGGCCGGTCTAGTGAAAGAGAGAGACAGTATGTCGCACGAAGTCACCCACCGTCGGAAACTTGGTATCCGGCGGGACGGCAGGTAAATGCAGCATTGCCACGTGCTGCGTCGAGTCTCCGGACAGAATATTTAATATTAACACGCAATGACCGAACGTAGAAAAGTTGGAAAACGAAAGGTTTTGCGGCCGCAAAGCAGAGAATTGTTAACTCATTCGCTCGGTTACTTCAAGCGCATAAAACCACGAGCAGTTATATGTTTCGCAAGAAGTGTACATAACATCAGTAGCGCTTGGAACTGCAAGGACTACAGTAAGATGAATCTTCAAACAACAAATGTATATTATCATAAAAATGCACCAAGTTAATTACGCTGTAATTATTAATTTCCCATTCGTGATGCAAATGGTCGTACAGTGTGCCATGAAACTTCATAATATGTAAAGCTACATATTGTTGTCCGTAAATTATGCGAAATCTTGTAAATTTAATCGGTGGGTACTGATTCACGTAATGAAGCCTAAAAACAAATAACTGTCGAGGGTAGGTCCATGTATTTATATGTTTAGCATTCTGCTATTTATAGTCGCGGCAACGCTACATGTTGTGGCCAGCAGATACCAGGACTGTTTCACACTCGTCTCGACATCATTTACTTATAAGTTTCTTTTCTAGCTGGAAGTGGCCTACTGCGCGTAGCGAATGTCCTTCCTTCTAGCGAACCTATAATAGTACTGCAACGCGCTTAGGTAAAAGGAAAGAGTATTACAGGTTCAAGTAAAAGTAAAAATTTTAAAAACCATAGTTCACTTTTCCTTTCAGATAATATATAGTTCCTTGCTATTTTTAACATACACAGAACCCAAATACAGTAAATGTGTATAATTTATATTCTTTCCAGATTTACATAAGAGTTTTTAGATAGTATTCAAGGAAATATGGTCTTAAATTCTGTACCTGTACTTGGGAATTTCCTGCTGCTCTGAAACAATGCAACTAATATGTTCTGAAACTTTACTGAAGACTTTCACAGACTGCTAATGGCCACCCAAACCAAGGATTAATTTTTATGCTTCACATTATGGAGTTAAAAATCTGCTTGTAAAGGACGTCATTATCTGCGAAATACATGGTTAAATGTGGTATATTACGTGCTTCTTAGATATAAGGACGAGTTTATTTCAATGACTCAGAAAGTTTTTATGAAAAGTAATTTGTAGGCTAAGTAGACAAAACCGTAACTGATAAGCTTACTTTCCTCAAAGTTGGCGCAAATTAACCCTGAAGGTTAAAATTGTTTATGTACATCTACGACTAATAAATAATAAAATAAGTTACGACATGAAAAACGAAATCGACAAACAATAAGTCCGCTTACTAAGCAACATACCCGCACCAAGTTAGATTAAAAGGAAGAAAATAATTTTAGGGATGTATTTTTATCATATTGACGAAACATGGACACAGATTTCAAAATATTGCCAAATGATCACAGAATGCACAAACGTCCAGCCAACTAATTAGATTATGATTGCCGAAATTAATGAACTTCGGAAAAATGTTCCCCCAAAAATGTCAGTATGCAAAAGTATGATATGGTTGCACTTAAGTAAGTATATTCGTTTGATTAAAGAATACAAAAAAGTTAAGTCAGTTTTGTTGGTTATGTAGTAGTCTATATGTGCATCATGTTTGATGAAATCCCTACAATTTTATTAATACCTGTAGCGTATTATACAAAAAATACACAACTGTATAGCATATAAATATATAAATATGGCCGCGTAGTAAAATATGTACACAGGACGAACGAAATGCACAAGAGTCAGGGAAATTTTGAATGCAGTCTTTCTTTACCAAGTTTGATGAAATTCAGAAAATACTTCCTAAGATGTGTAATACTGTGCTTCAATAATTAGAACGGACGCTATTTTGAAAATATGGACACAGAACGAACGTAACAAAAAAAAAAAGTAAAATTAATTTTGTATCTGGTATGTGTGTACTTAAACATTTATTGAAACATATTTCCTGAGAAATGTAGTACTACTTTAAAATATAGAAATGGGCACCATTTATAAAATATAAACACAGGATTAACGAAATTTACAAAAGTGAAGTCGTATCTGTATATAGTATATGCGTGCCAAGGTTTGTAAAACTTTGAATATTATTTCCTAAGATATCTAATACTACGCTAAAAATTTAAACATCTCCGTAATTATAAAATATGAACACAGGGTAAACGCAATGGACAAAGTAAAGTCAGTTTTGTATGCAGTGTCTGTGTACCAAGTCTTACGAAATTCTAAATTATGGTCCCTTAGATATCTAGTTAGATGTAAAAATGTTACAATGGCCTCAATTGGGAAAATATGGAAAAAAGATTGCGAATATGTTAAAGTCAAGTGTGCTTGATGTACTATATGTGTACAAAGTTTGATGAAATTTGGTCCATAGGTTCAAAAAATTTTAGGGGGATACACTCGCACGAACACACGGGCATACACACATGCAGACACACACATACAGACACACACACATAGACACACAGACAAAGTTGATCTCATAGCCTAATTTCTCTTTGCAACGTAGGCTGATAAATGCAATTGTTGGTGAGATGTGGCCGTTTCTACTTCCCTTAAGCTAACCGCTTAGTAGCATACTGTACATTGAGTATATTTTAAATTAATAGTACTTTAAAATGCCTGATACAACAGTCATATATAATGAAAAACAGATAAAGATTATGAAGGCTTGTTCAAGTTTTTGAGGACTTCACACTTTTTCTAAATTTTAAGAGGACATAACAGTCGTCAAAAACACTTCTTTTAAGACTTAGGTACTACTATTCCAAGTATTCGCGCCCTAGGTCGTCCAATGTTTCCACACATCACAGGAAATCTCCTCGGCACTGTTCAATAATGTGGTTAGCGTTGACAATAACACAATTAGTACGAAAACATAATTATGCAATCCAGATGCAATCAATTTAAGTTAGGCAATATACAACGGAATATATTTTATTCAACTAAATTTACACTGCACATAATTGTATTGCCACATTAAGCATCTACTAAAAACTGAGGAATAAATAAAATTTAAGATTTCTGACTACCCCTATCGAGGACAGAGATTTCATCATTAAGCGTAGTCGTAGATATACTCGAACATGGAATTTTGAGCGTTAACATATCGGCTGTCGTCGAGGTGGCTTAGTGATGGTAAATTCGCAATTAAAACAAAGGGAAATCCTTCTACAAAGCTTCGGTAACAAATAAAAGATATTAGTAAGCTTTACGCATCGCTTAACTCACCACATTACCCAAACCGATTTGCCTCGGAGATTATTAGTACCAATTATCCTTCCTCTGCATGATACCAAAACCAATATCCCAAAACAAGACAGTTTTTGCAGTAAAGCTATCTGCATTCCACGCAATGGTAATATAATCACAATAGCTTAGTGTACATCAGGTTCAAGTTCTGTCATGTTATTTATATTCAAATGCTATTCTAGAGAAATAAAGTTTGAACTGTATACGAAACAAAAAGTTACCAGCATTACTGATAAGCATACTTTCATCAAAGTCAGTGATAATTAGATCTAAAAGTTAGTATAATATGTATATCTGGGAATTATACATAGCAATACAAATTTTAGACCTGATGAACTAAATATACAAAAAATAAGCCATTTTACTAAGTAATATACATGTACTCAGTTTGAAAACATTGCTGAACAGCAATTAAAATCAATTTTATTAGAAATATAAAAAAATGGCCGCTGTTTTAAATCTATTACCAAAGGATAAGCGAAATACGCAAAAGTCCAGTCAACTAACTAACTAGAATATGCGAGATAATATTAATTAAGTTCGGAAGAATATTTCCCCAAATATGTCATACGTTAAATATAAAATAATCGAATCCATTACGAAAAAAAGATCGCATGATTACAGAAATACATAAATGTCAAGTCACTATGGTATGTTGTATAAGCGTACTAAGCTAAATGCAATTAGAAAAAAGTAAATATTTTGACAGTTATGGCAAATTATTCTAAATAAAAATAGAATGGTTACCATTTTGAAAATATTATAATAACGTTAACTAAATTCGCAATCAAAAATCAAGTCAAATTTTCAAGCTGTATATGCAAACCAAGAATATCAAAATTACTGGAAAAAACCCCTCAGTTACGTCAAACTAAGAAAGTGATGAAAAGGATGGATTAAATATGCAAAAGTCAAGTTATCTTACTAATCTGTGCATATGTAATAAATTGGATGAAATTCAGAAAAGTATTTCCTAAGATATGCAGTACTATGCGGAAAATATAAACTTCGGCCGCCATTGAGAAAATTTGAGCATAGGATGAACTAAGTATACAACAGTAAAGTAAAATTTTTATGCAGTATATGTGTACCAAGTATGATGAAATTTTAAGTGTCCTTAGATGCCTAGTTTGATCGAAACATGTTAAAATGGCCGCTATTTTGAAAATATGAAAAGTGCGAAAAAGAAATATGTTAAAGTCAAGTCAGGTTACTATGTATTCTACGTGTACAAAGTTCAATAAAATTCTGTCCACCGATTCAAACACACAGACACACCGAGAGGAATGTAGGAAAGTAGGCAAAAAAAGCACAGATCACAAAAAACCCTTAAAAGTTCTGCAGTGAAATGTGATGCTGATCAGCTTGGTCAGAAAGCGGTGTTGCAGACTTTATTCGCAACCAGCTATTGATTTACGCACTAACGTACGCATGATGTCATGGCGTATGTTCGTCACTGTAGATGCTCTGACGTATTAGTGACATTTAAATGCGGCTACCGATGGAAGGATGTCACGAGTGTTATTACTCCGTCATGAATGCCACATTATTGTCTTCATAATCGTCAAAAAATTCTACCAAAAAAAATTAAATGTGTCTGTTGACAGAGGGACGATATTAATTGAATGCAATGGTTCATTTATTTAGTTCAGCGAAAAAGAGAGGACACCGTCCATCCAAATATTGATATAAATAAAAAGAACAAAACAGATTTCAATAACCTTCGATATGATCGACAATGTTTGCAGCGTGGAGTTACCTAATACTGAACAAGATTTATGCATTATTGCACCGTCAAGGCTTATAAGTAAAAACCCACGATTTTTAGTGAAAAGAAATTCTCGAGCAGTTTGTTTCAATGCCTTATGTGTACGTATGCAGCTCTGATTCATGGTCAGTGATTGGCTGTTTTTAACTCTCAGCGTCAGGGTTCTACCCGCAAATCACAGACGTGTGGTATCGCAGTAACCTTGTTCCTGTTGGCACAGTCAAATTAGCCATGTCTGTGCAATAATACATTCTGCCATTGACCATGAAGCAGATCTGCAGTTGTGCACGTAAATCGTTCAAACAAACTGTTACAAAATGGACGACTTGTAAAGAGGCGGAGCTTCAGTCAGGTGTGGGAAACAATTCCTATCTCCATGGATACCGCAGCCTAACATGACCTTCATTTAGTTGTTTGGCTTCACGTGTCCCGGATGAGATGTACGACAAGAAAATGGATTATTTGTTTGGAATTTGCCGTTTTTTCAGGTAAACATTAATCTTATGTATTTGCGTATCTTAACCATGAAATTGAAACTAATATTTTTTACCCTTGCGTGCAAATCTATAAATGAGCAACATTTTTGCTTTCTGCAATTACAAACTAACAAATCAGCATGTTTGTAAACAAGCTTTGTTTCCCACAGTACTTTTCCCCTGCGGTGACGTCAGGGGGCGTGTATTTCAAGTCGTCCATTATGTTCGCCAAAAATCGTGGACTCCACTTATTTATTTAGTTGAATTTGTGATTATTTGAATTTACAGAACACCGTGTTTTAAAAACGCAAACTGCAACAAAACGAGTTTCACTGTCTGATTTCTTATTGCTTGTGGGTATTACTGGTGTGTATACAAACAACTATTGGGTAGTGTTGCATAACGCAATGTTTTCACGTACTTCCAGTACTCATATAAATAAGGAAAACTTCAGCATGTTCAACTCTATAAAATATATCTATAAATATGTAAAACAAGGGTACTGAATATATGTTTTTGCACTTTAAAATTAGAGAGGCGAGATAAAATTGTATTTTTGCCCTCCACATCACTAGTTTATATAGAAGAATTGTAGAATCTTAGCCTTCCAAATTCATGAGAGACTAAATTGTTTTGAATCGCCGTATGCACCTCGCAAACTAACAGCGTGTGTATTGCTTATTCAAGGATTTGTCTGGAAAACTTAGTAAGCATGGGCCCTTTAGAAAAAAAAAAACTATGATTGAATGTCGATATCACGAAAATGTTCCCTTCTAACTATGTGAGGAATAACAAATTCACAAAAGAAAAATAACAAGATAATGTGCTGATGATTGACGAATAGTAGAGGAAGTGTGCCAAATATGGAATACCGTTTTGTTTTTTGTTTGTAATAATCGCGGTTTTTATATATTCCTTACGAGGAATTTTTCACAAATAAAACACACATTTTTAAGTTTCATTATAATTATTAGAACCTGAAAATACTATCAAATTACAAATTGAAATTATTTTTCTATGAAATGTGTACTTCTATGCATTACAAAAAGTGGTACCTAATATGGAATAGTGTTGAAAACATTCACAAACTATCACAATGATGTCGGAAAGGACTTAAATAACATATATTTTTATATTTTAATCAGATTTAGAAACATAGATATGCAAATACAATCCAGTAGATAAGTCTATTTGCAATATTCACACACAAACATATCATTTTCTGCACCTGAGCATTCAGTGTGACACCATTGTTAACACTCCAAACACTGTATTCACATTTCGCTTCTTCGATCTTCCGAAAACTTTTCCATCACAATAAAAACATGTAGCATCTTGGTCAGTAGGTTTCATTAACCCAACCTCTTGCAAATTAGGGTCTGTTGAAACATCACTTGGGCTGGATGTCTCTTCATCCGAAGATCTTTCATATCTTCTGTTCTTCCGTGCTTGTGTCTTACGTGCGACCAACCCTCTGCATGAAGGCTGTGTGTTTTGTAGTTTAAGGTTAGTGTCTGTTGTTGTAGAAACATTCCTAATATTTTTAGAAGAACGTTTAGTGCCCTCTTGGTGATTGGTAAACCTAGCCCTAGGTGTCGTTTTCTGATAAGCTTGTTGCAATGATCCCTCCAAGTTGGCTTTATATGGCGACGATGTCAAAACTGCAGCTTTCCCTAGAGCTCGTCCTTTTTGTGGGACTTTCCTTCTAGCCATTTGAGGGATAGGACTAACTTGTTCTGGTCCAATGACATTGGTTTCTGATCCTTCATTGCGTCCTGTCGTCGCCGGTCTAGTAGGAACCGCAGTGGGATTTTCCATGTCGTCTTGCTGAGCCGCAAGAAAATCTTTGTCTTCAAATACACTTTTACTAATATTTTTTCCAGCTCTGGTGAGAACACTGGACGTCTGCCTAGGTTAGATTTACTTGCATGTGTAGGTGTTTTGTCTTTATTCGATGAAAGAAGAAACAAAGTGGTTCGTGGAACATTAAATGCAGTTGCTGCCTTCTTATAACCCATTGAATCGCTTGGCACTTCTGTCATTGCTTTCTCCATGTCATCTGCATTCCACTTCTTTCGTTGTGACGTAGTACTGTCCTTTTTCCGGCAAGACATTATTCTGTATACAAAAAAAATATATGTGTCTGAACACTTACATATGCTGTACCAAATATGGAATACTATTCCACATTAGGAACATAAATCTATTCCATAATAGGGACATAACCACTTTGTCACACGAGTCGTTAAAATGGCAACTAGACATTCATGGAAATTGTTCAATATAAAAACTTTAAGTTTGAACCTACTACTAACCATTCAGTATCTGAACACCAAGTGCAATAGGGATTACATATTTTTTTATCAACATTTAGTGCTTACCTTGCACAAACTTGTAGAGGATAGTAAACAAAATATCGACCACCTCAGACAAGCAACGCATCTCTACTGACCTGCTGTCACATCCAAAAGCGGTGGCCTTGAACGTGCTTCTACCTGCCTACCTGTTACAGTGCTGTCGCATGGCAATTTTCTGGAAACCTACGTATCCTATATTAGGTACATATTCCATATTTGGCACACTTCCTCTAAATGTCGATGCAATGGAATTAATAAACTCCGGCCACGTAAATAACATTGCGTAGTTATTTTCCGATGTAGCTAAGTGATTTTAACGGCTAACTCATATATCAGATCATAATTCTCATAATGGTATCCTCAGTTCTTCATTACAATCTGCATTTGAGTTTCTTGGTTGGTTATGAGATAAAAAACGTTGGGAATGCATTATTAAAGTCTGAGAAAAATATGTTACAGTTATGTTGAATTTTCAAAACAATTACACTCCGTTCAAACATTGGGAAAACACAGATATATTTTCTAAAATGACATTTCGTATAAAATGGAATAATTTTACAGTCCTTTGCGCAGGATAAAAAATTTGAAATCGGTTCCTGGAGATGCTAAAGTATTATTTTTAAGAGGGTAGTTACAGCCATGGTTGGCGTTGCCTCAAATGTTACGATTTTATTTAGTCTTGACTAAAATTTACTATCTGAAAGACGTCAATTGAGGCACAAAATAACTTAATATCCTGTACATGGTTTTCTAAAAAGCTCCTTGTCGAATGTCATATTTTGAAAAATTGGATGAAATTCCTTGGAAAGAAAACATTTCTAGGTATTGCTGGAAGAACTTTAAAGACATTTCTGATTAAACGTATTCGTTACGGAGGTGAGAAGTGAGTTTTCAGGGAAATTTCAACGGATAACAAAATTTTTTAGAATAAAATGCTGTATACAATCTGGCTACATTTCAACTCAGGAAACGTGTCTGTGATTTATTTTAAGATAAATGTGTGGAATGCATGCGCTAGAACGAAAGAGAGAGTGAGAAATTTGGACAGCGTTCAACATCCAGGTCAGCAACGCTGTGGGGCGGGGGGGGGGAGGGGGGTGTCATAATGTGAGTATGGAGCAGCCGTAATGAAAGGGCGGGGGAAACGGGATATCCCAGAGAAAACCCGCCGACCAGCGGCATCGTCCGGCACGATTCCCACATGCAAAAATCCGGGGACCGATCCCGCCGGAAATCGAACCAGGATCGCATTGGTGGAAGGCGAGAGGTATGACCTCTCGGCCACCGCGGCCCGCATGCACTAGAAGCTCTGTAGAAACGTACGGAGAAGAATACTGAGTTTTAACTTAGATCAGATTCCAGTGCTTTAATAAAATTAACCTAAAATTGCTTCTGACGGTAAATATTCAATCATTTTATATTTTAGACTCATAAGAAGTCAAACGTCTACAAAAGAAAATGAAACGAGTTTTATAACGAAAAAAAAAAATACATAAATCCAAAATGGCAAAACTGCATCCTACTTAAATTGGTTATGTAGTTGATGAAATCGCTGCAAATATTTGCGGATGGATGTTGAAACAGATCATTATCAATTCACACAATCGTCCACTGTCAGGCACGGAAATAAACCTCGTATGTAAATATATTAAGCAAAGTAACAGAGTAATAAGGACTCATTGCATATTGCAATAGATAGGAGACTTAAAGAATATGTAATGATATTAATAGAAGACCTCGCCTGGCGTATCACGCGTATTCCTTTCCACGCGAAACCTTTTAACGTATACATATTACGTTTATCTACGAGAAGTGCACACACTTGAAACTATCCTTATATGTTTTCAAAATTCATCACACTTTTTAAATATGATTTTGGGGCCTCTCAAAAGGTAAACAAATAAAATAAATAAATTTCTTTCTTTAGACAGGTGAGACTCCGAAAATAACACCTGAATTTGTAAAGCGGAAAGAAAGAGGCATGTATTGGCCTTTACTTCATACTATGCAAAAATTAAATTTTAGGGTGACAGCTGAAGGTCCGTTATAGGAAAACGACAACAACCAAAACCTTGCAAGGCAGTCTAGAGCGCTGTGAACAGAGGCGATAGGTATAATTTCCGCCGAGCGCTGTACTTTGGCTCTTATCGCTCCGCTGTTCCCATGTGTCAAACGTGGACAATTAAAACCGATGAAGTCTCCTCTTAAGAGGAATGATTGGGGAAAATATAGGAGGAAGAACAACGCTAATTGCTGGGCATTTTCTATATACTCATCCTGTAGTGTCTAGAAGAATTCGAACTGCCGAGTCCTATACGTTCATTAAATATTGTTACCTGTAGCATATCCATTCTCCTGAAATGGCTCTCCAATGTCTCAGCAGAATGTATGTTGGCCAATTTTAGAGCTGATGTTTCGCAGGCTATTTTGCTAATATTTAAGTTCGAACTGAAAATGAGACATTTTCCAAAGCAAATGTAAACATACTCATTATTGCGGGCCTAAGTATGTTATTGGCGACAAATATTTGTTCCTTAAAACATGTTTACACATGTACTTCAAACATTGGTGAGAAGTTCAGTGACTGGTTGTTGGAATGTTCTATTTTGTCCCCAAATAAATTTAAATCTTATGTTATTAAAGTAATTTTTCTTGAGAGGTACGAAAGGGTAGAAACGGAGAATATATACATGGTTTCACCATTTTAAATATGGATGTTGTCAGTTGCACCAGACAAATAGCGTTCCTTGCAACATAGATCTGTTCAATATAAAAAAAAATTCCAAATTTACTGCCCCGGTAATGTTACTGCGAATCTTTAACAGGCATAACTTGCGAACAATAAGTTTAAAAAGAAGTAAATATATTTTGGCAAGAATTAAACATTGAAGTCTTTAGCGGTTGTGAAGGACAACAAGATGTGAATATAGAGCGATGCCGGAATGAAGGGCGGGCAAAGAGGAAACGTTTTGACCAAAGGTACTGCGCCAGCCACGGCTTCCTCAATATGTTTCCTGCCTGTACCAATAAAGTACTATTTAGAATTAAGTTCATCACAGTTCCTCCTCCAACAAAATTTTGTATAATTTAAAAATATAGCAGGGACAGTTGCTATGTGCAGCACCGAAAGACACGAGACAAGAATGTTTTTCACGTGGACAACTGCACGTAAGGTGCTTCAAAGTACGCTCACAACACCTTGGTTATCCTATCTATTATTGTCAGAGGGAAACATATCGTGTACAGAGTGGTCCGTTGATGAAATTGAAGCTGTTGTTGTATATTGTGTTATACTAGCAGGCGAAGCCACTTGTTGTCTGCTAACAGGATGACCCAATCAAGTTGTCTACGAGCTATGATTTAATGATATAGGGTAGCACACAAGTAGTCACAAAGTACTAAAAACTAGAGTAATGAAATGTTTTTGCTTTACGTGCGAACTCTGAATTAGTTTCTAAAATGTATACACATATTGATGCATTGTTTGAAATACATTCCAGCTATTTAAAACAATTTTAATAAATCTCTCAAGAAAAAAATAGTTTTTAAAATCAATATATCGTGATATCCCGTCAAACAGTTACAAATTGCTTAATACAGATTTAAACATACAGCTACGCTATTGTACTAAACACTTTTGGTGAGTATTCGTTTGCGTATTTTATAAGAAAGTATTTGTACCATATCATAAAACATAACAGCATAAATAAATATAATTACTCACGAGTCACATTATAATATCTAAACATAAATTTCCACAAGTGTTTGAAATATTTTCGTTTTCATCATAAAAATATATTTTGTCATATCTTAACACTTAGTCATTGCAAACACTTAAGTGCGCCATCGTAATAAAAATATCCCTAATCAGGCTTCATTTCACAGAATATTACTGACTGTCGTATATAAATAAACAACTATGACAAAGTCGCTAAAAGATGCAAATTTTCTACAACACCGTTGCTGACAAACGTTATTTGCATTGTTTATCCAATAGTAACATATTTATTGCTTATTAAACTTAAGTGTTAAATATGTAAATAAAATTTGGATTACTCTGATATTATATCGTGGCTGATATAACATAATAATACAAAACTATGACATTGATATAAAACCTTCACGTTAGAGTTCGTTATTTACGTACGTCCTACCGCAACTTGTTAACAGGTCGCTTGATCGAAAAAAAAAAAATATTGTTTCAGTACTTTTTATATCTGTGCGAGAAGTGGTTAGTTTTGTTGACGTGTAATATATTTAGAATAAATTTTAATCAAGATTGACTGTGAGTGGTGTCAACTCGGAGTGAGAGAACATGGATTGACGAAATGTGTTCATGCTAGATATCACAATCGAGATTGAACTGTAAATAAGATCGAGGACTGAAAACGTAACAATGCGATCTATCGACGACAACACGAGCAAGAAAACATATGATAAACGAAAAACTGTTGCTCTAAACAAAGTAACTCTTCACGAGACGTTCCACTAGTCTTGTTGTTCCTTTCTCTTCATAAAATATGTTTTGCTTTAAAAATACGAACCTTTAGTTCTTTTAATTTGACTATAATAAGTTGTACTGTTATTTTCTAGCCTAACCACAACACATAACAACGCAATATGGCGGTCACCTGGTCCTGCGTGTTTTCTTTTCATTTCAGTCCGTGTTTACAGTAAAATTTCAATCCGATTCTTCACTTCAGTCCACGTCAACAAGAGGAGTAGATTATCTCGCTTCACTCCTACTTCAGTCTTCAGTAATGTATTTACAGTAAAATCTCAATCTGGATTACTCAGTCCACTCCAGGTTAAGTTTGGATTGCAATTTTCCCCTAAACGCTTTAATGCATAAAATTCGAAAATGTTTTAAAATTGAAAAAAATATTTTCTTTCTTGTTTTATTTAGAATAACTTGTAGCCTGCAGCATCGTTAATCATTGTAAATTATTTCAGTTTGGTAAGTCAGTTTATTTTCCTTTAGTACATAAAAGTGTTCTAGGCAAATTCAGATTTTGACATTCTGTTATAAAAAACCTATGAAAGCTAAAAATGTGTCATTAAGTAAAACTATGCATTTCTAAAAAAAAAAACGTGTATCGTAAAAATATAAAAATTACTGAAACAATAAAAATTTTGATCAACTGGCACCTTCAAGTATTGGTGAGTAAAACATTCTATACATAAGAGTGTTGTAAAATATTTCGAATCACTTATGGTGCGTCACTATGCAATACTTATTTAGATGTAAAGTTCTCTACAAAACTAAAATTTTGAGAATGGTGATGGGGTCAGCTGGGGAATTGTTCTTGTGATGGGGTTTGCTGTTACCATTGAAAACTTCGAGTCGAGTAACAACTTCAAAATAACAACTTCGTTACATATTCTGCAACATATTTTTAGACACTTAACAACACAGAATAGTTGCAATAAGCTATTTTCTTAGTATTATGTAATGGCAACCTAAACCCGGGCATAATGTGAAGTTTAAATCGGAGTATCTTATTAATCATTTTCATGGCTTTCGTTTATTTCACCAAGATCCATTTCTCACAACTTTAAACGTATTTCCTTTATTGATCAAAGCCATTGTATACAGTTTCCTCAGTGTTAAAATGGCATATCAGCCAGAAACGTCATCACGCATTTAACTTTATAACAGTTACGATTAAATTGTTATTTAATTTTATAATGAAATTTACAAAACCATAAAAGGACTAAATGTTTATAAAATAGTACTGATTTTTGTGGGCACACATTTTTGTAATCATTTATGCGTAAGCGTATCACATTAAAGAAGGAAACCAGAACAAACAAAAATGTTACCCAAATTTGCATACAGTGTTATCGTATCTGTCATCACGTAAGACAAACTTTGTAGTTGAACTCTGACATCCATGATTATGTTACTCACATGTTGCCGTAACGTTGCAAGGATATCTGGAATAAGTAGCCTATACAAACGGGTAAGGTTGTTCAAATTGATCTTGTCTGCGTCACACGGATCGTGGTTTCGTGTCACCAATAAACATAAATAATGGCAAAGAATATGAAACCGTTTTGTCAGTTACAAGAATGTAGCCAAAGTAATTATAGGCCTATTGCACGTATTTAAGGTTCTCATACCAAGTAACAAATATACATTTATTTTATTTCAACAAAACTATAAGCCCAACCTTTACATGCAAACAAGAAAAATGTCACGCACACCTATCGAAAGGTGTAGTATAAAATAAATGCATCTCAAAATGACTGTTTGGCATGAGTTCTCAAATTTCAGCACGAATTGCAGAAAACAGTTAAACGCAATCAAAGTACTTTGTATGAGTTAACAGTAAATTTATATAGAAGAGTGTATTTTACCCACAACTTCTTAAAACATTTTTTGCTGTCAGTTAATGTAAGATCCTAAAAATGTATTTTCCAAGGTTTAAAATTTTTTTAACAGTTTGAATATTATTTGTACACTCAAGTTTTGTTAATTTATTTTGAGAAACAATTGTTTTGAAAGTTCATAAGATTTGTTGCTTTCTAAAGGTGCTTCGTCAAATAATATGTTGATTTGTGTTTATAGGAAAATTTTTATAAATTGCTTTTATTTATTTCAAAATGGATTAACAGCTCCCTCACAGAGATACATGTAGTTCAAATAAATAACTTTTATACAATTTGTTTTGTGCAAACTACTCTATACTGCGCTTGTTATCAAATATGCAAATATAAATGTTTTTAAACCTTAAAATACGAAATTCAAATAAAATTAAATAGCGCTTGCATTTTGTGTAAAAATAAAGAGAAAATTATGTTGGAGAATATTAGACTACAATTATATAAAATTAATCAAATATATTCGTCAATAATCGCACAAATATTGTAGATAGAAACGGAAAAAAGTTTCGAGAAAAACGTCTGCTGCGGTCATTATATATTTATGGGATTTAAATATTTTTCAGTTAAATAAATAATTATTTTGAAAATGTATAGCGCCATACCCATTTCCCCAACATATCTCTAGTTTACTCACGATTCAATAGTTTTAACATAAATAATTTAACTTTCGGTAGTACTGACCACGGCCATAGAGAACCAGGTCTGGAAACTTGAGAGTTGAAAATTGACCCTATTTGACTGATTGGCGCCACTGGCATTCTGATGTTGTTAACATTGTGTAAATGGATCTACAAGGAGCAAGCACGTGTCGGAACTGCTAGGAGATGTGGAAGTACGGCCCTATATTGCAACGTTAAGACAACAATTAATCAGTCATAACGGGGTCAACAAAATAGCATATTTAGATAGGCTAGTGTCCAGACCACGGCCGTAGAAGAACAGGTCTGGACACTTTCCTGGAAACTTGACCTCCTTGTTGTTTGGCTCTAGTTCACTAACTTCACGATAATGCTATATGTTTTTGGCGTTGCAGTTAGCGTGGCTGGCTCAAACTCCGCCCACTTCCCTCCCACTAAGATAAACAATTTATCAAGACGTATTTTTTATCAATGTATGAAATAATTCCTTTGCTCACAATTTAAAATCATGGCTCCAGAAATCTTTGTTTACTTTATAATGTTAACAATGGAAAAATGTGGGCGGAGTTTCAGTCCGACCGCCCGGATTACAGCGCCAAAAAGTGCAACATTCTCGGTAACTTGGTGAAAAACAGCCAAACAACAAAGGGGTGAAGAAAAATACATTGGTAGATAGGCGAGTGTCCAGACCTGTTCTTCTACGACCGTGGTCCAGACCTGTAATTCTAGGACCGTGGTACTGACATTATATTGTTTTTGTGTCTACACAATTTACTCAGTGCATCAATATGCATTAAAGGCTTATTACAGACCAATTTTACTTTTAAACTACGTAGAATGACTACTATGTATTAAATAAAAAACATGTGTATGTCAACCATCATACCGAGCAAATTCGAAATAGTTTCGAAGCAAAACCTATACCCGAAATGTTATGGCATCGTGTTACATTTCTTTTTTAGCACAAATGCAAATATTTTATATTAAATTTTTACCTTTCTTAGGGTCGGTTTCACAATGTATGGTTAAGTGCCGATCATCATCTGATTAAATTTTAAGTGGTGGTTAGCAGTGTTTTGTATTCCTCGAGTTATGGTTAACTTAAAACTGTTGTTTAACTAGTGGCAACCAACGGTTAATTTAAACACAAGAAGTTCCGGTTACTCAGTTAACTGGAACGTTTTAATAATATGGCAGATTGTGTATTTAAGCAACAAAAAACCCACCCTTGTGATGAAAACGTGGTTATGTGTTACAAAATCAGAAAAATTAATTGAATGTAAAGTTATGCTAATAAAGTCTTCATTTCTTGAATTTTTTGGTTAATAGTTTCATCCGAAATGAATGTATCACTGCCAATACAGACGTTGTTTCAGAAGTAAGGTTACGGTAGACCTAAGCTTTTAAATATGATGGTTGCAAACAAATCCCACGTGTTTTATGTAAATAGATGTCAAAAAAGGTATCGAATTTTTGTTAGCACATAAAGATTATTAAACATAGCACAACTTACGTCTAAACTGTTTTTATTAAACGATTCACACATGACAACAAATCGCAGTAATTTTCAACGCCTCATTATTTGAAACAAAGATAGTTATTACCGAAACGAAATCATCAAATAATATTTGGCTTCATTCGTGAGAGGTTATGTACGCCGAATATAAATAACACGAACATAGAGAAATTTTCTTGCAGTAATTTGGCACAATTATAATCGGAAAATGCAAAGAAAAACTTGGCAAATTCATTAACGGTGAAACAAAATAGAAGTTTCACTGCAAGCCTGCTTACTTTCGTACATGTTTATTACGAATTTCGACTTTCTCGTACAAGTCTGTTGAAGTGAATTTCTGTGGCATCACACATCACGCCTCGAAGGATTGCATACGTTCTTCGCCATTCTTTTTTCGTGTCGATCTTTTTTACGTTTACGTACTTCACTTTTAAAATTTTGTAGGTATGCGGACACACGCACGAAAGAGTGTCTGTCTGAACTCGGCTGCAACTGTCTCCCAATATTCCTCTTCATGTTTCCACGTCACTGCATGTTTTTTTACTTCGCACACTATGAGATCATTAAAATTTTTCAAATGTGGTAATTAGATGTTCGTTTTCAGAGGTAATAAAATTACCGAGACGTAAATGTTTAACGTCTTTCGTCCACTGTTTACAAGCTAATATTAACCGCGACTTAAAAACAACGATTCAGCACCCAATCACGACTTGAAACGCCTCTGCATGGTTGCCAAATTTACATTAACCATCACTTAGCTAACCATAACATTTTTAAACTGGGGTAGTGTTTTCAGAAACGCTATAATTTAAAGTTTTTTTTATATTTATCATATGGTCAGATAACAAATACTTTAAACAGATATTGAGAAACTGGCCCTTAGTTAAGTTTTCTTGTCAATATTTAAGTCAGATTATAAGGCTTAATTTATATACGTGTAATATGCATATATATATTTTTTTTTTCTTGAAGTGTTTGTAGGCCCTTGTCATTTGTCAGCATGTAAAATATCACTTAGTTAAGGAATTTTTTCAAACATGTTACTATTCTTGAAATGTGTCACTGACAATTTAAAATATTTACTCTTAAGCAACATTCATTAAATAAACGTCTACAGTTTCCAAAATTTCTTATGACAATTAAAAATTTATGGCTAAAGTGAAGACATTTTTCGACGTTGCAGCGACCTACCTGCTTGGCTGACGCTTCGCTTCGTGTATCGAAGAAAGTATTGGGTGGCCCTTAGCACTTTCTTGCACTGCGATAGGCGTGCGAACTCTCAGATGTTGCAGTGTTTGACAGTGGAGTGTCTCCAAAGAGTACGGGTTGACACCAGGCACGGAATAATTCATGGGTGGTTGGAAGGGTGGCGAGAACCATTTTACCTCTCTCGCGGTAACATGGTCGTCAGCACTCGACAAGCGTCAAGAGACTAACTCTGTTGTTCCCAGCCTTGGTCTTCGTCGTGAAATTGCAAGAGTCTAACTGTGGCGCTTTGGTCTGTAATCTACTCTATCACGCTTGTCCATAGTATGTATACATAACCAGAGCAATGTTTCACATTCATAAATTTTAGTTTGAATTTCAAATGTAGAAACGTCAATATCTGATATGAAGCATTTTACGATAAGTGAACAAAGAGCGTGTTACTTGTTACAAACTAAAGAAGTGTATTGGGCTGACGTCATTGCAGCAAATAGAGTTGTCATAGAAAAACAGTGAATACACACAAACTAACAGACATGTAAACAAACAAAACTACTTTTTTTTTGCAACTGGCTAACATTGGTAAACATACACAACTCCACAAGTATTTCAGTCAATGTTTTACAAGAATATGAATGAACGCAAAAGAGCTTTCAAGCACAAACTGTTATATAACCAAAGAAAATAAATAAATTACTCAGATTCTTCCAGATAAGGAATTTCGTTTGCATGTTTGAAACAGCAGAAAATAAATACAATTGCAACAACAGACAGACAATACCAATCCAACGACAAAAAAAGCTGGATGTAGGTGACACAGAGAACACAGGCGAACACAATGGTCTCCTTGCAACAAAACAAACTGCGAAATATTTTCTTGTAACTCATTGACTGAATACCTTGTGTAATTGTGTATGTTTACCCCTTTATTTGACAGTTGCAAACATAGTCCTTTTCTTTGTTGACATGGTTGTTTGTTTGTTAGTGTATATTCTGTTTTTTTTTTTTTTTTTTTTTTTTCGAAACACCATTTCCTGCAGTAGTGTATGCTCAAAATACTTAATAAATTTGTAACTGGTCCCCGTTGCAAGAATCGTTAAAAAGTAACGAAATAATTGCTGTTTAGAAAGTTTGACTCAGAAACAGACTTTCACCAAAATTCGATGAGAAGCAAACCGTAGTATAATTTTAAAAATTGTTTATAGCAATTTAGTCAATGAGAGTTCTGTGGGACTTACAAAAGTTGTTTTCTAGCCTGTAAACTACTACTTAGTAGACTTACAATTCTTGCTTCGTAAATAACATAAATTATTACTCACGTCGTTTTCCACACTTAAACTGTATATATTGATAATTTCCTAGGGTTATGAAATTAAATGTATAAGTTTATTATACTTCGGAGGGTACAATACACTATAAAATATGTAAGACATCGAAAATCATTACATAATTGTTAATTACAGCAAGTTGTAACGTACGATAAATGCAGTTCAACATAGTGAAATAACATTCTGTAGCGACGTTTGTGAAAATTCGAGGTTGTTTGGTCTTCATACAGCTACAAGAAACAGAGAACAAAAATACTAAGTGTAACGTCAGAAAGACAGATGGACTTAACAAATGTGTAGTAAGAAATGATTCGCACAAGATCGTTGGCAGTCTTCCTAAAGATAAGTAGTCTGATAAGATTACGGTACTAACGTTCAACACGTTAGAAATAGGGTAAGGCAATCCCGTTTTTATAAGGTAATACATAGCATTGTAATTTAACGTTTTTCATAGTAGATTGAAAGAAATGATATTAACAAAAAAAAAAGTATTTTCGTGTAATGGTATTTTTCTTGTCGTTCTCAACGTGATTGCACCAAATCGTCGCAATTGTTGTTTCGCAATTAAGGTATACTTATAGGACCAAGAAACATACAATCAACAACTTTTTATAATCCATTGGGTTCCTATAAATACGTCACATATACTGTTGACCGTTGCTAGTTCTTGCCACACATTTCTCGTTTAGATTGTAATTCTTAATAAATATCAGTAACACAAATAAAAACCAAACTGAATAACACAAAATTCTGAGAAAACGTAATTATAGTTTTTGTTTATAGCGAAGTTAAATGTCACGTACTGGAAGATGCGCGTTTGTGTTGCATCTGATACGTATTATTAAACACGCTTCTGGCCTTGTTATTTGAATTTCCTCAACATAATAGAGCGACTACTATAAATGGGCGCATTAATACAACTTAGTGAGCCCAAAAATCCCGGATATGGTAAACCTGCTCTTCCGTGAAGATAGGAGTTAAAACCGTATAGGACAATCATTAAAAACACACAGGCAACAGCGTATAACATACTTACCTCTGAAGCAGTATTGTGTTAAGTCGTACATACACATTTGCTGTGGCATACCGCATGCAATCTGTGGGCTTTCAGGCGATTGAAATATGACCATCGTATAGAGTTCACCTAAGTTAATGGCCTCTGCATCAGTGTGTTTACAGATATAGTTACTTTTATACTACAAAAATATAGCCTATTAACAATTGACACAATCTTTACTGTACATCATTGATTGGCCGTCAAAAACATTTTACTGTTAACATTTGAGCTGACATACTTGCTAACATAACCTACAGCAAGTTGGATTAATTGGAGTGTCGTGTCGCGAAAATTTCCAGAGTTGCTGGAAGATACAACGCTTGTCACTCAAAAACATATGGATTCGGAATAACATTATAGAAACATTCTTCACTAAATTCATCATCACCTCACTAACCTTTGTCACGAGAGTGGTATTGATAATAATTAATACCTGATTTACATTAATATTTCTACCACCGTGTTGAAATGCGAGTAAACTAGCTGCCCCGCTGCGGCTTTGCCCGCGTGGAAAAATTTAATGTAAACAGCAACTCTGTTTAAAACATTGGTTAGAGGTTGTACTCTCATTTTAGTCATATATGCCTTAATCTGTTTCAAAATAAGTCTTTTACGCCGATATCAGTCTCTTCGAACCCAAATAACTCTACTGTCCCGTCGCAATCTTCAAGCTGCCACTAATATGTGCGTACCTATTAGCACAATTATTCCCGTCGCTAAGTCTTGTGTGGGAAACGACACCGAAATCTCCCACACAGTAGACATACATCAATCCAAACGAATACTTCAAGGTATAAACGTCGTGAGAATTCTTAAGTATGTACAGAACCAAGACCATAGACGTTTATTTATGAACAGTATGGCACAAAGTAACAATTTAAACAATTTTGAATTGTTTCTCCACGGACGTGCTGACTTTTCGGGAGATCTGTAACATTTTACTGCTTTTCAAATACCTAATTGTCTAATTTCATAAAATCCTGAAGTTTTTTTGTATATATTTACATAACCTATAATCTTATAAAAAATCATCTCCATATCTCAACGGTTTCATAAGATAAAGCTGATTAATTAGAAACATATTTACATTCTAACAGCTTTACTGGCCTAATTTTGAAAAATCCTGAAACAATTTTAAAACAAAACATATCGATATTTCAACTTGTTTACGAGATACGGGTGATTAATCGGAAACACATTTTATTAATCTTAATTGTTAATGAGTTGGAATTTCGAAAAATCCTGAAAATCTTTCCATTTAGATAATTATGTAATAATTATTCAGAAGAAAAAAGGTCACCTCGATATCTTTACTGATTTAAGAGGAATTAAGGATTGGCGAAAATAACATTTTACGGCTTTCTACTTCCTTAATTTTGGATTTTTGCAAAATCGAAATATGCTAATATGCATTTATTTGGGCAATATTTTAAAGTTAAAATAGTAATGATAGCTTTCCAGGTTAATTAGATATCAGGGATTATTTGAGAATAACATTTCACCCCTTGTCACCCCTTTATTTTAGAATTTCAGAAAATCCCTTCTTAGAGGGTGCCTATCATTTAAAGGGGAGCCACCCTCAAAATGTCATGGTTCTAGTTCCAGCGGTTTGGGCTGTGCATTGATGAGTGAGTGAGGATACTTCATGTGTGTGTGGCAATTATTTAAATTTAATGTATTACTATCTTACTGTATAAGCATATTTGCATTTGCATTTAAATGTCTCAATTACATAAGTAAATTATTTCTTTGAAATAGGCAGATAATTCTACTTACCTCGTTGACCGAAGTTCATCACACGTTAGAGAAATGCCATTATTAAATAAACCTAATTTGGCCCGCTGATAGTGTAATGAGATATTGGGACAAGGTGTTGTGGTTTGATTTCAACTCCAACTTCAAATATCGTTAATATATCTCAGGTTGTTGTTAAATATGTACATTAACATTTAAAGCATACGTCATGCGTATCAAAATATATCTATTGTTATTGATGATGAAAATTTCAGTTTATTTTGTAAGAAATTATTTATAAATATACGAAAATATTGCCTACTTTTCTTGCGAATTTTACTGCAATTTACGTTTAAAGGAAATGTGTTGCTGGTACACGTAAAACAATTTTACAGTAATTCAAGGTAACATTGGCCCTGTAAACCCATTTTAATACTTGTTTTCTTCTTTTAATAGGTGGGGTAGTATCAATCAATTAAAATTATCGCTAAATACACAATTAACTCATCTTGCTAAGGACTGAAGGAGAAAAAAATAATGATATATATTTTTAATGAAATTAATACAGTGGGTCAAAGTTACACCACCAACTGGGGCAACTTTGATCCTTTGGCAAAAAAATTACATAAAATGACATTCTTTCACTCACGCTGAGCTGTCAAGATATCTGTGACCCTTAAATATGTTATAATCTGACTAACATCAAAGAAAACTGGTACTAGATTAAAATTATGGTTGATTTATAGCAATAAAATAAAATGGCTGGTGTCACCTAAATTTAGACAGCAAAGTTATTTTGTCAAATAGCTTTGAAATAATCTAATAAGTGCATTTTAAATATGCATTAAAAATTCTTCGTTGCAAAGTGACCAAAACAAAACAGTATAGATAGTAACACATTATAATGTACAGTTATAAACAAAAGCAACAAAACTACTGTGCACATCATTTTCTATAACTTGGTACTATTAACTTTACGCAACACTACAAATGTTTGCAGATTTATTTGAAAGTTAACATGATATGTACACACACTCATATTTTACAGTATATTGGCCTACAAACATTTTTAAACAAAGCTGAATTCTTCATTATGTATTTGAGGTTTGGCCAGAGACCATGGAATACACAAAACTATTAAGTGCAAACTTGATCAGAAAAAGAATTTCTGTTTCAAAAATGAATCGTCTATTTTTAAATCTCCCCTGGTATTTACTGGAAAAACTGCAGACGGTTTTATTTTCTTCTTTACACCAGTCTCATCATAGTACACCATATCCGTTGGCTGGGGCCATCTCCAGTGTTTACCATTTAAAGACATTGCACTGACGCATACTTTTCTTCGAATGATAGATGTTACATCAGTAACAGATCCAGGATAAAAAGAACCTTCATAATGTACAACATAATCTCCTGCAACCACCTTTTTACTGCTATTTTGAACTTGTTAAGTGGAAGTAACAATTGGTTCTAGGCCACCATTCACAACTACGAAGCTTCCAACCGGAAGATTACATTCACCTGTTTGTAACACCTGGGACTCGGAACTTGATGGGTTATCTATACTGTCACCACTTTCACTAGATGGATTTTCCAAATGTTAACTGTCTACTTCCTCAACTCCTAGAGAAACTTTCTTCCTCTTAGCAGCACTAACACCAATTTCTTCCCCAACTCCTAGAGAAACTTTTTTCTTCTTAGCAGCTCTGACAGCAGAAGTTGAAGCATGCTGAGTTCTCATCATGTTTTGTTCAAAATCAGGTTTCTTCAATCATACTTTTTTTGTCAAGGTAGGGCCTTTAGTTTCTTTTTGCATCCTCGCGTGCCTTTACATAATTGTGGACTTCTTCATAGGAAACACTTTTTCCCGGGAGGACAAGTAGGTGAAATCGTTTTACATTTCGTTTTGGCGCTAGGTCTTCTTCTCTCATACTTGCTACATAAGCCTTGAATTATTTTCCTATATTCTCTGGCATATTTTCTTGTGCTTGAGCAGGGTTTGCGTAAATTGGTAGTTTCGCAATGACGTGTTCTCGTGAAGAAGGGTATATACCTGTATCTCTGAAACCTGCCATAATATTTTATGCACAGTTTCCCTCCATAAGTGCTAAAGTTTTTTTTTAATGAGTGCTGTAAACATATTATTCGGCATTGACACAAGTTTCTTCCCTTGTGGAGTTTCCCGCCATTTCAATAAGACAGCTTGCCATGCAGCCTTAAGTGCGGAAAAAAAAGGAGACATCAAGTGATTGCAAGAGGTTAGTGGAATTTGGTATCAGTGTTACAAATGAAATTTCATTTTCCTCACACACCTTCAGAACTTTCAGACTCATATGCGCTGCCAAATTATCGCCGATGATGACTTTCTTCCCTTGATATTTTCGAAGTCGTGGAAGCAAATGTTCGCAAAACCAGTCTTCAAAAACTTCCATGTCAACCAAACCACACTTAGAAACACTCATTCTGGAGTCTTTTGGGCCATCTATGGATCAATCTGACATTTTGTTTTTCGCTTTAAAAACTAAATATGAAGGAAGGAGTTCTCTAGAAGTACTGCCGAAAAACAGAACCGTAAAGCATGACTTTGTAGAGTTCCTAATTATTTCTGTATGTCTGTTGTGGTGCCTAAACAAATATTTCCCTTTCTTATGATGGTCGTGAAATCCAGTTTCATCACAATTAAAAATAATTTGTGGAGGCGCATCAACCAGATCACTTTAATTATCAAAAAACTTGTTTATCATCTCTTTGTCTACCTGAGCTTGCTCCCTTGAGATGTTTTGACCAAAAACAGCTTTCATATCTGGATGGCATTTCAAAAATGTTTTTCGTCAATCCCACTCAGACATGTTTTTTTTTTTTTTTTAAATATTGGAACAGTTCTTTTCTGAGCAATTAAATACTTTCTAACAATACGTCTAATATCATACACAGTAAGTGAAAAGCCCATATCACTAACAACCATTACATGATTCTTAAATATGTTTTCTTCTTCTCGATTAAAAACAATAGGTCGGCCTACGGTTTTTTTGTGATTGCCTCTCAATTTGTTTTTAAGTGTGTTTCGAGGAATGCTGTATTCTCTTGCTGCTTGCTTGATTCCTATTTGGTCGATCTGCATTTTATTTATTGCCTCACTGTTGCATTGTATAGTTGCTTTTGGTAACATATCTGCGTGTACCAGGTGAAGCACCTCCACGTAGGCCTAGCCATTTTCTGCAACAAACAAATGGGAGCCATATCCTTTAACTTAATTATTTTCCATATTGGTAACTTTGTCCCCACCTCCCTCTTTCAGGTAAACTTTGACCCTGTGTCAAAGTTACCCTGAATTTACACAATTCTTGCTATGTTTATTTAAAGGCCATGCCATTGTTGCATTATGAAGGTTAGTTAAGTGGTATTAATACATACAACTTTAACAAACTTGCAAAAATATATCACCATAAAATATATTTATTTGCTAGTCAAAATACTTGACAGATTTATAAAGAAAATCTTATCTTTAATACTTGAGTTCGAACATGATCTAGCACATATCTTATTTTCTTTCACTCTACTGAAACCAAGATGGCCAACTGTTGGATAAGTACCAACCAAACAATTAAATGTTGCCAATTCATGTGCAAAGATGTTGTTTACTGCTACTTACATTTAAAGGAAATGTGTTGTTGCTTGTACACGTAATACACTTTTATTTATAAGGCCTATCATTCGTGGGGCCAGGGTAGTAACTGCATCTGTCTGTACATTCAGTACATGTTGTTATGCAAACAATAACGCATAAACCAATTATAAGTAGTTTTGCAAATGGTTTTAGGAACCCTCATTCATTAAGAAATACTAGACAATTTTAAGTTTTAGCTGTCAATGTAATGTCCATACAAGTAATTTATATGCGTAACTTTAGTTTTTCATATCACTTGTTTTATAGTTAAAAAATTTTAATGGAAACAATGCAATGCGTAACGATAAACTTAATCAGATATTTGTTTTTACGTGTATACGAAGATGGTTCGTAATAGACAATTTTTTTACTGATGAACTGGGTAATATAATTTAAATTAATGTACGTTAAGCTGTCTTCTGTCTTTGGCTTAAGGTTTCATAATTGCGTCCGCAAGAACTCTTGAGCACGTCTATACTACAGGTCAAAAACTAATGTCGCTGTACCGTTTGTAAGAAAAATATAGACATGGCATTGTAAGATAAAAATCGAATTTACAAAGTGGCATTCTTCAGTTTTTAACTTTAAACGTGAATATAATATTTGTTATAATTTTTGTCACGTAAAGTGGAGTGAATTAAAAATTTATTTACGCCAGTAAGGAATTCTTAACCACGGTCAATTCTACTGGAACTGGGTTCAATACACAATATTTTAAAGAAATACCTGTATATGATAATTGTAGACAAATTCAATATAAAGCATGCAATAATCATTACTTGTGATGTCGTGTATTTCCTTCCTGGGTTTTCTTAAGTTTTGTTTCAAATGTGTGTTTACATGTGTTATTAAATTATTGTCACTTTCGGAAACATATTCTGCTCAGTTTAAAGCCTAATAAAAATCACAGATTATTAATTTCTTATAATTTCGCGTGACAAGGTAGTCGATAAACAATTAAAAATTTAATTAATAGTATGCATTCTGAGATGGCAAACACAACGCAGTGTACTCATGTTGCCACGCAAGTTTGTATTTACGGTAACGCTGTGAAGTTGGATTTTCTGTGTGAAAAGAAATTGTGTACATTTAGTTCAAAATATGCTCAAATTTTCTGACATTCTATTACTCTTGTTAACGTTGAATAATCTGTTCAATTAACATACTATCAATATATTCCCGAATCGTTGTTAATCCTCATTTCGGTTTTTCAAACAGTAAATAAACTAAAAACTGTCAACATGTTATTTGCAAACGGTTAAGGCGTACTGTTATAATATCAACATATATCTAATCACAGCTTTATATTTATTTACTACTTAAATAAAGTGACACGTGTAATCGTATTCAAATAACATATGAGTTTGCTGAATACATTGGTGTCTGAGAAACGAAATTGTTAACAACTTCTTGAGCTTTACTTTTGAACTCATCTTTGTTCAGCAGTTTGTTTACTGCTGTATGTTGAAAAGATTACGTGTGTGTGTGTGTGTGTGTACAGGTAGGTCCCACAATGAAAGGGGCAGCAGGAGTTCAATAAAACTTGTCACCTTTTATCGGTATCCGACATGCAAAGGTAGCAAACAGAATCGACAAGCCTCAAGGCCGTTAAAGAGGTCCTATCGGTTTGTTACCTGGAAGGGCCCTATTCCGCCAACACTTTGTAATCCTTTCCTTTCGATCTGCTATTTTTATCACGTTTGCTACCTTGCGACCTCGCGCCTTTTCGTTCCATCCGCATAAGCCTTTTCGCGCCCCAAGCTCGTCAAATTGGGAGAAAAGCAGATCTGTTCAACTCTTCTACGCCTCCTACCGAAAAGGTTTTCCTCCTTGCCCCTGCAGGAACCTACGGCAGAGCGTCTTCTCGACAAAAGAGACGCCTCTCGAGTTAACGTCGGGACACCTCGCAGTCTGCTTGCCTTCACCCCCAAACCATCTCCTGCTCATACCATCTTGCGACTGCAGGCAGAACTCCTGGGATACCCGTACCACCCCCCATTTCCCTCACCAACCATTCTACCCTTCACCATGCCTAGAACCTGCTCCGTCGTGGGCGAGGGGAAGTTCACAAACTGAGGAGATATTTCGTCGGTTGCTGGCATACAAACACGATCAGCGGAGCGGGGCAGGAGGAGAGAGAAGTGCTCGCGACGCAACTACTCTGTGCGGTGCGGTGTTCCTGCTTGGAAACTTGTGAAAGTGTGCGGCGAATGGGATTAGATTCCGCAGTAGTCCTGTGACAATGGAAACGATCATTTTGTCTCCTTGGTCGGATTTTAACAAGCTATTGCGAACTATGTTCCTGCGAAGCATGCAAAGTACAACTGTGGTTTCGTAAAATATGGTCTCATAGTGCTACATAATTATATGTATATGTAAGGATAAAACATATTTCTTCAGCACTGTGAATTAATTGAGTATATAAATAATTACCGTAACAGGCAATTCAAATATAAATGAAAACGACAAATGCAGGAGCTTTAAAATGCTTATGAATTATCACTCAATAAATTTATACCGTTACGAAATCCTTCCAATTTCATACGTACTTTTATTGAAACAAACACCACTCACTGAATTTTAAAAATTTCTGTTCTTTCCATTACATTTTAACACTATATCTTTATTAATGTTTAAACTTTGGAAAAATAATTTTATTGTTTTGTGGAAAAATAAATAATAAAATAATTAGTAGAAGGCGTAGTTCAGCTTTTCTATCACCGTAAACATTTAGTCTCAATTTATTAGAATGATAAGGTGCTGTAGTAATTTTTCATTGAAACCATTTATACAGTATCTCTGTAACAAGAATTCCTTAAAAATGGTTTTTAGGAAAATTTTTCTTATTCGCAATTTGCATGTAAAATAACCTCCGTTTAATTTGTGATAAAATATTTTAAAGTGTAATAAAATATTTTTTGTACGAAGCTTATAGTAACAGATTATTAAAACAGACAGTAAAATTAAAAAAGTGTGTATATTTTTTTCAAGTAAAGATTGAACATAGGTGGTGTTCAAAATTACTTGGCTTATTGTAGTTGACTGCGCACAAACTGCTAGGTAAGAAGCATGAACCTATGTAAGATACCAAAGCATGATGTTTGAAATGTTCTAATATAATTATTCCTCGTAGCTAACAATAGGACTCCATTGTAAAAGCAGAAAACATGAATCTAATCTACATTAGATTTTGACATTATTTTCGTTTGCTGTATTATGTAGTATAGGTAGTGGACGATGAAGTGAGTACTTTTGGAAGTGTGTAGTGTTAAAGTTGTAATCAGGCATTAATTTTGAGTTTCGGTCATGCATATACAGTTAATATTTTAGTAAACACCGCAAAGTTTATTAAAAGATTTATGCAAATAAGCCGAAATTAAATTCAAATATATCACCCACATTTCCAAAGATGACCTATAAAAACATTCAATGTATTTACTGTTGGATGTAGTCGTTAAAAAGTTACTCATTTAAATATATCATTCTTAATTGTTGTTGCTAACTTCGTTAATCACTTAAATTAATATTTATTTACCTACTTTTGTTTTAATTTTCGTGTTGACTCGTTTACTTTTTCATATTTTAAAGGTTACATTTTTGATTCAGTTGGCCGACATACTTGTAGAGGTTTAACATCACGTTAAATTTTTTTAAGTAATTAAAGAAAAATTTTTGTTACTTTCTACTTTTCAATCAAATAATGTTTAAGATAGGTGTTATAACCACAAGTGTTGAAGGTTAGTAGCATAATCACTTTGCAAACGTAACTAGAAATCTGTACCGTAAAATTTTTGCAAACTATCCAATTGTTATATATAGTAATTTTTATGGCGGATAAGAAATTCATACACACACACACACACACACATATATATATATATATATATATATATATATATATATATATATATATATATATATATATATATATATATATCGGAAGTGAATAATGTTGTAACAGACAAATTACAATAATTAATATTTGCAATTATTTGTTCAATTCGTGTGCATTTATACCCATTAGAACGATATCGACCGTAACATCCGCATTTCTAGAAATATACTAATTTGTTATTTAAAAAAAATTAAAGAGCCGTGTCTCGACACTTTAAGATTTATATTGGGTTTATGGAGACATTTTTTGTATTGATACTGTTTCAGAAATTTCACTGTGAGTAACGAATTGTTTTTCTATCAACAGACAAAACATTTTAACGATGTTAACATATTCTTTATTTTAATTTCGTTTTTATCACCATTGACTTTTCCTATTTACTGAAAGAATTTTTATGCGAAACAAGTTAAAGTAATTTGAAATATCTTCCTTGTCCACCAGGTAGACTTATTACCATTCGTCATGTCAATTGTTATGTTTTTTTCTTTACATTATTCATAAAACTGCAGGCTAAGAAAATTTAACGCGAACATTTTAGCCTGACTTCTCTTGAATAAATTGCTGAATTTATTCTTTACACAATTGCCTCCAGCGCGCCACATAATTCCCGAATGAGCCTATCGGGCCGATGCAAGGACAATTTACAGCGTTCAAGTTGATGCAGGTATTTTATTTTTAACTTTGTAATCAGTACGTGAGCCGTCAGAGAAATGGGTTGTTAAGCTCACTGCAGGGGCCCCCCTTTGCGCGTGACCTGGCTGCTAAGCGCCCTGCGGGTCCGTGCCATGCAATTTAAACGTACCCCAGATACTCCGCGGGTACGTGTCCGTGATACGTCAGGAAACGAATTCGTACAAATCTCTAATTTAGTATGTAAATGGCCATCCCGTGTTTCACGAACGATTCTCATAGACGAGAAATCACGCTACAGAGCAATAAAACAAAAAAAAATTATGTGTTTCTCCAGGAAAATACAGGACAGAAAAAAATTTCGAGCATGCGAAGTAAATGTTTCATACACGTGTTCTGAATTTTAAGGTTTTTAATGTGACAATACACGTTATCCAAAATTGTAAGCGTTATACTTGTTCGGTTTTATAAGATAAGTGATCAGTTTTAGATGTTTATACACACATATGTATATATATATATATATATATATATATATATATATATATATATATATATATGCGTGTATATATCTACGTCTAAACGAAACACAAGAGCAAATTATATATATTAAAACTGCATATGTAAAATGCAGTTGTTTACGACTATGTAATATTATATTTATGTCACCTCAAAAATCTGAATAAATACATTTCCATGTCTTTTCGAGTTACACGTCCAGTTCCATTAAATGTTTCGATCCGACGAAACATTCTTCTTGCCAGACAGATAAGAAAAATAGGTAAGTACAGTCAACCAAAATATTTGATAAATAAATTAACGCAGCTTATACCCAAACACGGACTCTTCACCAGGCATAAAAACAATTTAAGAATATCGGTACATGGAACTGCTAGATATAAAAGGTCTTTTACTTATTTGGCAATTAACCTAGTGAATGACCTGCCACATGAATTAAGACCTAATCTGAGCAATCTTAAGGCTAATTAGTAAAAATAAGAAAATAATAATTGTAGTTATCTCAGCTTAGATGTAACTACTAAATGGAAAGAAGGAGAACGCTGCATATAAAATTTGTCGATAACTAAATATCACTGATGTCAAGCAAATTGTGCAAATTTTTTTATTTGTAAATATCTTCAGGTTTTGGCAATTCAATGTTTTTTTTTCTGTAATCTTGTAATAGTAAATAACTTCTGGGTCAATTATGTAACTTCGGAATAGTATAGGTTAAATGTCAACTCTGTATTTAGGTGACATAAACTCACTGAAACGGTTGTAGTGTTAGTACTAGTAATGTTTGTATTTGTAATATTTTTGTTTTGTTCAGGTAATTAAATATTTTTCTTAAGGCAATTTATGTTAAGGTACTTAACAATAAGGCAAATTTTGTTCGAACGGACTAAAGGTCAACTCTGTATTTAGATGACATAAACTCACTGAAACGGTTGTAATGTTAATACTTGTAATGTTTGTATTTGTAATATTTTTTGTTTCGGTAATTCATTTTTTTCCTTTAGGGAATTTATGTTAAGGTAGTTAACTTTAAGGCAAATTTTGTTCATTGATTTATTTATTTCTTTAAGGAAAATGTTCACTTGATCTTTTTTTATTTCTTTCTTTGCAAATGTAAATCATCTGATGCAATGTATCACCTATTTTTACAAACCGGCCCATGGCTGAACTATACGTGGGTAAATAAATAAAATAAAATTAAACGAACTAAATAATAAAGAATAGAACTAATGTGTACTCAGTAAAGAAATATATCATCGGTGTAGTAATAAATATGTTCAATATTTATGACATATTACAAACTCATTTTGATTATTTAGGGAATATATGTTTACGTAACTGAAGGTCTTAACTGTTTCAAAATGTGTGTGTATCGTTCTAACATGCTTTGCCGTTTAAAGATTTTGAAGACTACTTCTACGCGAATATCTCTTCATTATATATTTTTTATATTTAATTTTGGGAAATTTATTGTTATATTGTTTTTTGTGATTCGAAAAGCAAACCCAATTTTTACTGGAAAACTCAGAAATGAATGTGAAATTTTAAATATGTAATTTTTCGTTTCCTATATTCTTGAATAATAAAATTTTTTGTTCAGTTATATAGTTACTAAATATTATTATATATATATTTTTTGTTTTTAATATTTCTGAATGCTAAGTGAAACTGGTACTACAATATTACTGAATTTTAATGTCACTTATACAGTTGTTACTCTCAATCGTTTCCTGGATTGGTTTGTTGGTTTGATTTGTTTCATCAATAAAAACCGTTTGCTTAAGCTTTGCGGGTCGTGTCTGGTTTATTTTTTCATTGAAAGTCTTTTAACATTTAATCTATGTAGTCTGTGCTGTTTGAAATGTCTTTCAAACAATTAATACAATGTATAATTAGGATATTAAAAGAAATGTTGTGTGTAATACAGATTCAGAATGTTATAACTTGAGACATTTCGAACGTTCTGTAATCACGTACCTCGTTCTAAATAGTTATGAAATATTAGAGAGGTATGGAAGTAAATTATAGGAAAATAATTAACTGAAGAATTTGAAAAAAAAGAGAGAGACAACAGTGCTAAGCAATAATACATTACTATTTGTTATTATCTGAATTTTGACGTCGTGCTTGAATCTAATAATTTAGTACACAATAGTATAAAACTTAGTTTTACGTCTGTGGCTATATTGAAGGCTTTGACACATTATTTGGCTTTAACGTGTTTGGCTTAGAGGTTTTTTTCAATTTAATTTTTATATTGTAGATTATTGTATAATTATTAAAGAAAAAAATTGTTGTGAAAGTTATTCTTTGATATATATCGTCGAAATATTTTGAACACCACTTACATTTTTCGAATTGTATTACTTAATAAATTAAGTTAATATAATATGGAAATAATTCCGCATACTCACTTGTTATTTAAATTTTTGAGTCATGATTTAACATTATATAGCCATACCAAATTAACTATCCTTATTCTTCATACTGCGGAACCCATAAAATTTTCCATTTTTTTTTTTGTTTATACTTTCATCTTTCTCATTATGTTTCTTAGATTCTCAGAAGATGATATATTTCCTTTAAAACGAATAACAAACACGTCTCCTACAGCATACTAAGGAATCCCAAAGCAATGCATATATTGCAATTTGTGCAACAGCAATTTGCCAGAAACTTTACTTACAGAGTACTGAGTCTGCGCAGATAAACTCTGATTAGTTATTATTGAAGCTAGTTATACGAAGTGACACGTTGCGGCATATATTAATACCAGAAAAAACAATGTACAGGTTTTACTGTAGGAGTGAATAACAGACATAGTTCATCAACACGTGTTGTGCCAAACAAGTCACCTCCCAAGGCCGCGGTAGGTGCAGTGCCTAGAACTCTCATCTCCTTCTAAGGCGATCTAGGTTCGATTTATTCCTCGGACGATGCTGATTTTCGCACGAAGTTATCATGTCGGACAACGTCGTTAGCAGGTGGGTTTACTTGTGGTTCGGCAATTTTCTCAGACTTTTCATTCTGAAACCTGTTCATGCTCACCTCATCTCACCCCTCACCAGCGATAAATACCAGGACGTTTGTTTACTGTTGACTAATATATTTTTTACACTCACGAAGTACTTACCACGGAGAAGGTTGTGCAAAGACCGTGACTAGAGGACAGTTAACGGTCATGATACAACCGTTGGTGTCATTATGTTTACAAATAAATAAATTGGTTTCCCTGGAATTATTACATGAAGAACCTAGTTGTGACACCAAAACACTCGACGTTACCTACGCAGGCTCTGCACTAACAGAGGATCGGTTTTCGCCACATTTGTGTTAAAAGAAATATAATTTTATTGGGCTTCACCACTGCCCACTATAGGGGGATAAACCAGACACACAAACACACACACACAGATACACATACATACATACATACATACATACAAACATGCATACATGCATACACATACCTATATATATATATATATGCATACATACATGCATACATGCGTACATGCATACATGCATACATACTTACATACATACATAATTACTTTCATACATACATACACACAGCTGTTCTGGAATTAGTGGTCGTAAATCGTATGGATGGCAGAGAACGCAGGAAAAAAAAAAGCATTTGTTATTGAACATTTGTCCGGAAATGGCTCACTGCGAAGGCTGGGAGGATGAGTTACGTAGTGCAGCGGAGTGGAGAAATTGTGTTGCGGGCTGCATATATTTAGGCACATGTTAGGGTTAAGTGTGTGAAACATTTCTCCCCTGCACATGCACATGAGATACTGCAACCCGCAATACGGTCGTTCCACTTGGCTGCTCTATCTCAACCTTTCAGCCATTAGAATGGCACCCCCGAGCGCGTGAAATTCAAATTTTGAGAAACTATTGTTCGCCCCTGCAACTTTGTAGTGTGACATTTCCGGACTAATTTTCACAGACACGTAATATTTCTTCTTGCTTTTTCTACCATCCATGTAAATTGCGACCACGAATCCCGGAACAGGTTTTATCCGTAAAATATTAACGGATAATTCTGACCTGACAAACTCTGGCAAGCGATTAATGATTAAATATTAAAAATAAAATGTGTATACGTTTATTTGTACGAAATATATAATATAAACGCAATGTAACATGCCGTACATACCTTTCATTACTGTTTTCACCACTTTCTTCCTGGCGCTCTATAGTTGCAGCTTGAGATCTATGTGCTACGTATTAACTTTCTCATAAAATAATTTTTTATACATCAAGTTTCAGAGTCCTCATTTAGAAAGGCGTAAAAGTGGCACATAGGAAAATTGTTAAGCCCATTTCTTATGTAACTGTTCATAATTGGGTAATTAAAGTTGTATATTATGGTGTGGGAAATAGTGGATACAAAACCTGTGTCTGCAAGGGAGATGCAATGTTTCTGTTGTTATATGTTAGTAGCATTCCTCTCTTCGTATATTGGAATATTTACGGACATCAACATGTTAAGCAGTACATTAAGAAACTTTGTAATTTCCACACATGCTTATCTAATATTTGCGACATGCTTATGACTCTGGCATCACATGTCAACATTTATGAGTGTGACTGGTAAGAAACCTGAAAAATTATTTTCTTCTTGAGGGAAAGCGTTTGCATTTAGACAACTGTAAGTTCGTGTCATACACGAAAATGGTTCTTGATTTATTTTACAGTAACTTGACAACACTAACCAATAATAGATAAGACACTAATTGCATGTATAAACATATGGTATGAATATTTCAACTACAGCCAATGAGCATCTACATGGATACAAAGATTTTCTCATAGACTAGCCAACAGATCAATTACCCTGCTGATTTTAACGATATCTAGTATATAGGCTATGAAACTTTTTTTAAAGTTATAAATAATTGATGAATCTTTATAATGCTACGTAAATGCTACGTGATAATACCGATGATTAGTTTCTTCAGTTTTTAAGGATAAATCTTATCAATTAATGTCATGCTTGCAGCCACAAATACATTTATTCACAAACAACAGTTGTATTATTCGATAAATATATAAGTATTCATGAAAAAAAATGTTAAATAAAATATCAAATTAGAACCCAAATATATTATTTTACATTAAATTAAATTACAATATGTCAGGTAAAGCAAAACCATTAATTAAAAATATTTCTATTTAACAACAATACTTTTCCAAGCATGTTTTGTATTCTCTTGAATTTTATGTAGCTTGTAAAGCTAGCGTCGATGAATACCTACGACCTAAGAAAATTAATGATATCCTATATTGATCAGAATAAAGTATTTTACGTGCAAGTAGTAAACTGTTGTATATTGCTAGTTAATCATTTTTGATTCGAAAATCAATCCAATTAGGTGTTCTTATTTGGTTGAACAAAAATGTATTATTTCGTTGACACAGCCTAGTATTAATTCGGTTAGATAAACAGGTCCGCTCCGAATAACGTAGTTGGTATCTATTATTAATCATGAGACTTTCGTTAAGAAATATTTTATTTACGCTTTTATGTCAAGGATGAGAGTTAAAATAATGTTTACGGCCTCAATTTAGATGTAAGCCTAGTCAATTGTATGGTTACCCTGCAAATACATTACATGTTTTAATTAATTAATGAGTTAAAACATTTCGCTTTATAGAAAATGTTGAACTAATAACTGAATATGGCATTATTAAAAACACTTACTTATGAAAATGCTATTGTGTTCATATTCACCGAAATTTGCTGGTATGTTTTAGGAGTTTGAGTGCAATTAATAGCATTCCCAAGCATTCTTTTGGTTTTAACAACAAAATGTTCATTAGGTATATTCAGAAAATTATTACATTCGTCACCAAAATTGTTAATTGTTTGGTGACGATTAATTATGAACCAAATTACGTAATTTTTTTTCAAACTAACCAACTTTTTCTTGAGTATTTCGTGACTTTTCACGTACGTTACAATTATTATTTTATAATTTAGTTTTTTTTCGCAGCAAAACGTTTTATTGGTGAAATACATGTTCGTTGCGGGAAAGCAGTTATCAATGGAGAGTTCATGAAATAATTTGAACGCTTGTATCTTTCCCGTCCGAGGGTTTTTGAACAAAAAAAAAAGGACACAGCCTGAACTCAGGTTAAATAGCAGCGAACAAAAGGCCAAATAAAGAACGGGCTTATTTCGACTCGACAGATAAAGCAAGCAGGGTGTTGGCGTGCAGTACCCGTCGTTTCGAAGGGGCAGAGCGCTGCTCGAGGGGGGCACTAATTCTGTTGTCCTTGTTATCCGTCGCCCACGAGAGAGCTATTGTTAATTAATTTACCGTGAATTAGAGACGAGGCCGCGCGCAGAGTGTAATGTTTCTCACTCCGGGCGATTACGTGCTACTAATAGATTCTTCCTCCTCTGTTTTGTAGCAGCGGGGGTAGGCGGGGGTTGAAGAGGTTTGCGTAGCGGTGTGGGAGGATGCCGCCTGCACAATGGAGACGTCCCGTCGAGACAGTAGCGCGGCCGCGACGCCGCGGAGAATCGGCAATGCCGAGTAATGACATTAGCCCCGAGGCAGAGCCGGTGGGAGGCGCCGCAACCTTTTACACGAAGAAAATACTTTCTTTGTTCAGCTGCAAGAGTTTCGACCTCACCATACCTGCCCATTAGTATGTCTCCTTGCACACTGACGCGCCTCCTGCTTTTGTAGGTTATTCGTGATTAAATGAGCGTTTATGAAACCCTGCTTACTCTGCGCTTATCAGATAATATATTGTTTCCTTCCACTTATGAATACAAACATATCACCCTACGTAAAATTGTAATAATAGAATTGTACATATTGTTTCTTTTTCAAAAGTTGACGTTTAAAGTTCAGTAAATAAAAAGTGTTTATTTAATAATCTGGACAATGTGGCCTTCAAAACACATCCCTTTGTAATTAATCACATATTGCAAACATTTACAACAATATTTGAAAACATATTTTTGACTCACGTATATGTAGCACACGTTTATATGTAAATTACTACAAACCACAAAGCGTAGGCCTTACTTACAAATTATCTGGTAGTGAGACGGCTATGCTGATATATGTGGTTTGTGATAAGTTAGGCTCTTTAGGAGAGAATCTTGTCTAGCATATTAATTAAAGTAATGCAATTTATGTTGGCGTCAGACATTAACTTATGGGTTTGTTTAGATCTATTTAGTTTCATTGTTAGTTACCTATCTCTATTTATATTAAAAAAAAGCATGAAACTATTAATTATCTCGAAAAAAATGTGCCAACGTTTTTTTAATAATCACTTTATCCCGAATAAACGACGCTTGTATTTTATACAAAATTATGTTACTAATATAATAATTTTAAATTACAAACCAATAACTAGAGGCACGAGTATTTCGCGTATTAATCTGGTGGCAGTCTAGACTTCTCAGTCCTATACACACACTGGCCATAGGTGAATATCCATTGGCTCCTAACCGTACAAGAAGGTAGCACGTGTTAGCCCCACGGATTGTTTTATTATGTACTACTGGCTTGCAACATCCAAAGGTGTGTCAAAACAGCTGTCGTCTAATCACTGAAATTACAGTGATATACAGGTTATTGGCGTTCAACCTGACCTACAATCAATACGCGAAATAATCGTGCCTCTACCAATAACATATTTGAGAAATGTAATTATTTTATAACAGGACATGGTATATCCGGATCTACAAGAAATTGGTTTGCCATAGACGAGAAGATGTGTCTCCGGCAAACAGAACACAATTCTCAGCGAGATGGTACTGCTAAAGAATTTTCTGATGATAGATGAACTGCTTCGGAATGTGATGTATGTTGTAAATGCATAAAATGCAAGTGAACGCTCTCAAATTTGAACGTGTTTTATTTTTTTTTCGCAGTGTAATGCACCTTCCAAAGGAATTACTCAGATTTTTTTTTTCTATGTGCGTGAGTGACGGATTATTTCCTGTGATAACAACTTGTCAACATCACCTGTTCCAAACACTTAAAAGTTAACTTCATGTCTTAGAAAGTGCCGTACGCAATAGCAAATTAATTACACATAATTTTTATAACTATTGTGGCATTTCATATGCAAACATTTACTATGTGCAGGCTAGGAAGACAACTTAATAAACTGCCATTTTCAGTTTAATATTTCACAATTGTGAATATCTACCAATAACACTAATAGTCTTTAAAATGTATGAATAGCCAGCGAGGCACTACATGTTGATATCCTTAAGTAATTTGATGTAAATAAGGTTTTATGAAACACAAACGGTTTTTTTCTTCGAATTGTGTTGCAGTCGTGACTGCGTATAACAGTCGAGAAAGGTAAAGCAATGGCGTCTATCTCAATGAACAGTCTCATCTACAAAATCGCATATAGTCTCGTATAAGTGACCACAGCATGATATTTATATAAAATGCTTTGATATAGCTTAATTCTAAATATGTTTGATAATAATATCTAGAATTTGAACTCTTTGCTTAGACGTTTCCACAAAAAAGAACTCATGCTGTATAGTTGTCAAACGTAAATTAATTAATATTGCAAATGTAAGAAAAATATTTAGGATGAGATAGATTTTCAACTTAACAATAACGTATGTAAAAAAGTTCTAATAGTTTGCATACTATCAGTGTAAGAGTGAACAACTGCTACTTGAAAAGGAAAAAAATTAAATACACTAAAATATGTTGAACATGCTTATTGGAATGTGTATACACGACGCAGGAAATTCGTATAATAAATAGCATTAATAAATTAAGTCTTATAAGTTTATTTGGAGCAACTTATATTATACGGTCGATACTTCTTACAAGTAAGAAAAATCAATAGTTAACTATCGTTTGGTTAAAATATCTTGCTATACCATAGTCAAGAAATGGTATTAAGCCAGAATAATAATAACCATTAAGGCTTATATTTCTAAATTGAAGCTTGTTGCTCCACTTCTTTTACAACTGGCAGGAAATTATGAAATGCGGTCCGACATATATTTTCATCCATAGATAACAATATTGAACAGCAATCACGTGTAATAGATTTATTAGAATTTAACATATACTTATTTAAAAATATATTTGCAATGCAGGTAGGCAAAGCTTTTTCCACTGAGTTTTGATTTAATTTTATAGTTAGCCAGCAACATATTTTGAGAAACAATTTTAAATACTAATATATACGACGTTATCTGATTCATGTTTATTTAAAACATACTAATGTATTGTAAATACTAATTAACCTGTGCTTTAAAATATTGCATTGTTTAACATGAACCATATGTACCTACAGTGAGTGTAAAAAGTATTCGTACACCGATCTTTTTAAAAGAAATTGCGTAATTTTATCAGAAAATATAACTCAACAAAAAACTGTTTAAATTCATATTTTCGCAATGATTCCAAACAAAAAAAGGGTTATATATAAGAATAGTCCAATTTGCAAAACAAAAAATAAGAAAAAGAAAGATTCCAGGCAATATAAAAAGTATGTACATGGTAGATTTTTCCCAATAAAAATACATTAATACTTTAGTGGGTATCCTTTTGAATCAGTTGCTGCTTGCAGTCTTCGTAGCATCGAATCAACAAGATTTTTTGTGATGGTTGGTAAAATTTCATCCCAAACTTTTTTTAATTTTTCAATTAACTCTGTGTGATTCGATACCAGTCTTTTCCGAATTTAATTTTCTAAAATACTCCACAAATGCCCAATAGGATTCCAGTCCGGTGATTTGGGGAGGAGTATGCAATTGGAACGGAACATTATACAGCAACCAATTTTTGGTATTGTAAACTGTATGCTTCGAATCGTTGTGTTGTTGAAACATATTATATTCAATTTCAAGTCCAAATTTTTCCGCACTTGCTGGTAGATTGTTTTTTTAATTTCTATGTACGTACATCTTATGGTCCACTGTTCCTTCAATAAAGTGTAATTTTCCTACTCCTCCAGCACTCAAACAACCCCATACCATGACTGAACCGCCGCCGTGTTTCACGGTGGGTATTGAATGGTTAGGATGTATTACGGAGTTTTTCTGTCGTCACACTGTGAATCTTCCATCCGAATTAAAAATGTTAAATTTACTTCCATCCGAGAATATAACTTTGTTCCAGAAATGACGGTTTAATTTACGTTATTATTTTCCGAATTGCGTTGGTTTTTCACAATCAGTCTTACTGACAAAAAACTTTTTCCTCATTACTCGGCCATAGTAAACGTTCTTGCGCAAGATAGTTCGAAAAAAAAAACTAATTAAAACTTCTATATTTCGTTCGTGCATTGTAGCGACAATCGTCGGAGCAGAAATTTTCGTATATATATATTTTTTCACTAAACTCACAATAAATATCTCGTCAGTACGTGAAAGAACGTGTGGTCAACTACTACTGTAAGCATTTTATACAGATTTTCGAACACACAGTCGACCAATAATCGATTGAATCGTCGGGCGGGCTCGACCGACATTCGTTGAAATTTGCGCGAGACTTTTGCACTGATTATGTAGCCTGATAATATTTTTTCTTTCTTCTACGATAGTTTCCTTCCTTTTACGATCTATTTTCGACGAGTAAAAAGCAACAACTGAGTGAAACACAGCATTTTTGACACGAGACACAGAGTGAAGGACAAACAAAGAAATGTAAACAAGCATACGAACAATGTTCCCGACCTAAGACCAAATGTTGTCATTGGTATCATACTGTTAGAATACTATTTGTACTGTCCGGAATCGTTCTCTTTCGTTATATTTTGTTTTGCAAATTGGAATATTCTTAATTATAAGATTTTTTTGTTTGAAATCATTGCGAAAAGACGAATTTATACTTTTTTTTTTTTTCAAAATGTATTTTTTGATAAAATTACACTACTTCTTGTAAAAACAGCTCTGTGACCGAATATTTTTACGGAAGCTATACATATATACATACATATTAACACACGTTCAAATTGGTGTAGTACACATTTTATTTCTTACAAGAAATTTTCGAATTAATAAATATATGTATATAAAATTTACTATAAGATTATTTTTTTCCGAAGCACTGTCATTAAAAATCTATAAAGAAAAGCGAAAAGTAAATTTATGATTGCGATACGTTTACGTTCAGCATATTATTTTTGGTTGAAAAATTTCTAAACCAAAAAACGTTTACCTTACCAAACAAAATTATAAATTGTTACTCCATCTAAGTACATGCATCAAACTGAATATTTTACGCTTAGGCAATGCATATGTGAACTATTTGTTACTCTCAAGGTACTGCCAAGGTTATTGTTTCGTAGGGTGTTACGAAATAAACAAATGTCTTTAAAGGCTGCACAGTATTTAAAATATTTCTATATACTTATCTCAGCAACGTCAAATATTTTCGTGCATAAGTCCATAAACATTTCTGTTAAATATGTTGCGAAAATTATTATTCGGAGTGTATCAAACAGTGAGAAAAGGTGTAGAAAGAAATTTTATAAATGCGCTTGACTTTATAGAAAGTAGATACTCTTTGGATACTATAAGAGAAAGGAAAACGATCGTGAGACTGATATCTGTATACCAATGAGTTAAATTTAACCACCATACAGAATGTGTTGGCAGTTGTATTATAATCAACCCTTTAACAAAATGAGATACAAAAATTCTAAATGTGGTCTATAGGTGCACTATAGAAATGTACTTGAGTATAGGGGGACTTGTAAAATATAAGTGTCAATAAATACAATTGTTATCTCCAAGCTTATGACGCACGGGGTACAAATACACTTCACCGGGGAACTGAATTTTGTGTTGACAGATAATCTACCCAAATAAACGCCTGTCTCCAACACTATTTTTTTCTGAAAAATAAAATTAAATATACATTAGAATTGATATCAAGAATTGTATATGAAATAAATCTGATTCTCAGTGTTATATTTAGCACAGTAAATGTATTAAAGAAAAGGACTTCAATTTTGTAAATATCACATGTCACTAATTATTTTTGTATTTTTAAATTTTGAATTTACGGTGTTTTTCAGATTCTTTAATATTTAAAAAAAAAAAAATATGTAGTAATTTCTGTAAATATGCGTGTTAATGTAGTCAATGATATTCATTAGCTGTGTAAATCATTTTATGTAATAAAGAGTGTGTCCTTGGTTTAATGCATAAAACTGTGTTATGCTAATTCTGACTATTAAATGTCATTATACAATAACTATCAAAGGTAAAAAAAATATTCAAAATAGCAAAACATAGTCACTGCAAAATAAACACTGTCGTGTAAAAATATAATAATTCATAACCAAAGGAAAATTTACCATTAACCGACCTACAAGGCATTAAACATAATCTGTCAACAGCTTACATACAAAAAATTTACATCCCTTCGAAGATTTTCATAGACACTGAATACCCATGAAATAAAATATGTAGCTCTAGCACATGAACTAAAAAGCAGTTCTTAAATGTCAATACGTACTTTGTTTACAGATTGTACACGACAAAGATTAAAATGTGACGTGTATCGGTATTCACTACATCACGTATGTCAACAGAAATATTTCTTATTACAGTTGTTGTGCCAAGCAACACGCACTGCTGTCACTCTCGGAAGTTGCGCCATCGCAGTCAGACACCACCGACTGATTTCCTCCTGTGTCGTCACTATCACTTTCACTGCCTAGATGGATAATAAAATCGTCGACAACTGTTTCCAAGATTTGGTCCTTCTCCCAATATTGTTCCTCCAACTTGACAACGTGATTACAGTAACAGTTCCAATCTTGAGCTGAGACTGAATTCATTGCTTCATTTGTCTGTTCAAGTAACGCTGTTAAACTAAATTCGCCAGTAGTGTTTGTTCGCCAATCAAACACTTAACTTTGGCCTACACTAGTTCTATGGCATTTAATTCACACATATACATAACAGTATGTCCATGTTGTTGCAGCAGTTTATCCACTCTGAAAATTTTATCTGCAGGTTTTTTTGGCATTAACGAGTTCCATGAGAGTATGTTTTCTCATCTCTTCATCACACACTATGCCGTGCCTTCTTAACCAAGCTATAATATCCTATATTACGTCATACTTGGTAGGTGGCTTGTCCTGTTGTTTTGAGTGGTATGGAGCGTTGTCCATGACTACAACTGAAGCTGGCGGTAAATTGGGAACCACCATTTCGGATATCCACTTCTCAAAATTTGCAGCGTTCATTTGGCCGTGATAATCCCAACTTGCTGCGTCAGATTTATAGACGAGCAACCTTCCAGGAAGAAATCCACCTTTTGAACCTAACAACAATCAACCCGTTTTTAAGCATTTCCTGTCATAACACCTCGTACGCTATCATGTTGCCAACATTTCTGGAACATGAGGTTGCTGTCGATCCATGATTCGTCAAGGTAAAACACTTCTCTCCCTTCAGACCTAACTTTTTTTATTTGTGTCAAGTACTTTGAACGCCAAGCAACAATGTCGGCACGTTCGATGAGCACGCGCCTTTTGTCGTAACACTTTTTCCAGACGAAACCCATACCTTTAAGGAGTCTCTTAAGCGACGTCTTGCTCCATTACCAACCAATTCTTTCTCTAAGAACCGTCATTAGTTTACGAGCTGTTGGTATAACGTGCTTGACAGTGTAGAACTCGTGTATGACATCTCTTATGACTCGTCTGTCAAAACTGTCAACTACGATTTTACGAATTTTCTTCGGCCTGCAAAAAGTAAAGGATATATTTTATGTTTTCGTATCTTATTTTTCGTTACACAAGTAAACGTACAAAATAGTTTAAATAGAAACTGCTTGTAAATAATAAGTTGATTAGAAAAAAGGGCAACCTATGGTTGTTTAGGATTTATTGAAATAAAAGAGCCGTACAACGTCACAACCTTATATTGCAGTACAGAGCTTATGGCGCGCGCTGTTGCCAGATCGCAGCCACGTTACGAAGTTCGGGAGGTGCGCTACTATAGAAATTTAAGCTTTAAAATATTATATTATCTATTATTATAGTTGATATTACAACTTGTATTGCATCACGCTTCAAAATATGTCATTAGTGACATTTTCTATTACTTTAAAATAAGAAAAAATTCACATACTCCACTAATTCACTACATGAATTGAAACGGGCACTTCTTTAGGAAATAATTATCACGTTTATTTGAATCCTTTATAATTACTGCCGACAAAACGAAAGATTTATTCCATTTTAGTAGCATCTGTCTGAAGACAAACACGTGGTTGGAGTAGTTGAAGATTGTGAGATTGATCATTCAAAACCAATTACGTATTGGAACTGAAAAGTATGTCTTTTATTTGTCACTTTTATTGTCTGCTAAGAATACATTTAAAGTGGAAGAGGGGGAATGTTATTGATTTATTTGGACGTTTTTACATGCCCTCTAACAGCATAAGGCCTTGGTTTTGATGCAGGGAGGAAAGGGGAAAGGAGTCGGCCTTGGACTTTTGTTAAGGAACCATCCCAACATTCCCCTAGTTATTTCGGAAAACCATGGAAATGGTTGGAGCCGGGCATTGAACCCGGGTCTGCCCGAATGCGAAGCGATACCACTGCTGCACTACGCTCGGTTATCAAACAAAAGAGAGTATATTAATGTTCTGCCGCGATGTAAACTTAGGCGTATCACTTATTTCCTCTACTCCTTTCTTAATTATATCTTAAGCACAAACGAGAGCATATATAATTCAGTATGTTTACCAGTATTGTTTAAATTTGTTTTACTATATATTATGTAGTTTTTCAATACTTAGACATAAATTTGTAGGTAATTACGCATTTTCGTCCTTCAAAAACGTACCGAAACCAAATATTTTTTTTTGTTAAGAAAACAATTAAGACGACGTAGAAAAACCTTATAAACAAACTTATGACAGTTTTATTTTTATATTTGCTCTAATTTAGGATTTAAAAATAGTTACCATACAAGTAGGAGAAATGAAGGCTCATTGCCTTAAATTTGTTTACCGGAATTATTTATGTTTGTCTTTCCTATTTGATTTCAATTTTTCATGTTAGTTTGATGTACTGTGTTGTTGGTCTGTTTGGAACATTCTGTTGCTTCGGAAGCTTCCTTAATGCGTTGATACTGTATGAAAAATACTGGAATAAGGTCAGTACAATATTTCGCTTCCTTTCTCGTAACCTATCTGTAGGCCTATTACGACTTTTTGTTGTTTTGCCTTCCATAAAAATGAACGTTAACAAACAATTACATACGTGAAATTTTGATTCTAAATCAGTCAACATATACGACGAATCGCTCGGCCGCGAGACACTGTAGTTTCGCTACTGAACCATTTTAGGACACGGGACGAAGAAAACTGCTGACTAAAGGTAGCCTGCATCTTATTTATAGACATAACCTGATAGTAAGCAATGATAAGGGAACGTTTTTTTTTCAATTCAGACTACACTTCGAGCGACATTCAGCTGTCGAGTTTGTAGGGAGAGCGCGCGGCGAGGGCATGACAATGATACGCCACATATTTCACAGCTATAAACAAGAGAACGACTAAAGTTATTGAAGTTGGGTTGTTCTTAAAAACAGATTCAGCTCATTACGAACAACTTCCTCGCTTTCTTCCCCCTATCTAACTTGAGTTGCATAAAAGTTTCTCACTGACCAACTTTTTGATGTTTCAGTTTCTTAAAAAGTGCATATAACGTTAGAAAAAAAGTCTGTACAACTAACGAAACAAAAAAAAATAGCCTTCATATTTCTTCGTTGGTGTCCAGCCTTCAGATTTCTTTGTTGGTGTCCAGATATATGAAATTACGTAAGTTATGATGTGATATATTTAAGGATGCATGGAAACAGTACGAAGTTCAAAATATTTGTTTTGTAACTTTTTAAACCCCTCAAAACAGGATAAATTATGAATCAATTACATCACCCGATGCGCGTTTCGATTCTGTACATTATGCAAAAATGTTAAGATCAAGGTTAAAACGTGAATATTTAAGGAGTTTTGGCAACAGCGCACGCCGAAACAAGGAGAGTGCTTATAACAGTTACCGTGTGTTGAAACGAGAGAGCGAATGTCCATATGACTCTGTACTGCAATCTAAGCGTGAGACGCCGTTATTTCACCACGAACTGCATTTTTTTACGATTTCGTTAAACAAAAAAAAATCTGTTTTAGCTACGTTTCTAAAAACAGCAATGCTCACCTTTTTTCCATGGAGTTCTTTGGGGGTCATCTGGGTGTTTTCTGCTCTGTTTTCTTATCCTCATTATGCTGGACTTACTCACACCTGTATACATTGCGGCTCTTTCAGTTGCCTCTGTATCGGTGCTGCTAGGCACTTATTTTTTGCTTCTTGGTCACAACAACTAACTACTTTCGCAATTATGTCCCTTTCTCGACTATGGATGAATTTATACGGCTGTCGGCTGCGTTTCTCGTTCCTCCATTTTCTCGCGTCTCACAACATGCGCTGTGGGCTAATGTTTTCAGGATGAGCGCTCAATCTACCGTGCTGCGCGCGCATCGACTGCCCCTCTACCGCTCTTGACCCTACACCTCCGCGCTGAAAGCTACCGCAACGTTTGGACCCTACAGTATAATACATAGTTTTCCACGCAATTATTTTAGCGGTCTTTAGCAGGTTTAGTAAACATTTCAATTCGTGTTAGAATTCCTCCTGAATTGTACAATAGCATATATCAACGTTTGTTTATAAGCAGTATTAATATTTTCAAATACCCTATGTTTTGCTTATGGACCAAATATTTGCATAAAAGATAATATTTACAGCTTGGAGACCGTGTAAAACCAGATGTATTATACGCCATGACATTTGTGAACACATAACATTCTAAGTATTATTTACTGCTGTGAAACGTCTATAAAAAATTTTGCAATGCCGTAGTTTTTACAAAGCTTTTTTGTTAAAATTATATTTTGAATTTATTTTCTATGGAAAACAGGTAAAATGTTCATACATAAGTGGCCACACTTCTCGTAATCAAAGTCAAGCGTGTTGTTACTATCACATAAACTGTGAATACATTTTTAAAGGGAATTCAGTAGAAAATTATTTTTCTTTCAAAGGAAAATTGGTAGTGCTTTCCCACTCACCCTCCCCTGCACGTCACATCAATTTAGTCCTACCAATGCTCTTTTTTGCCAAGTGGAATTGAAATGGCAGACGTAAAACTGAAACAGTCTTCTAGACAGCTAATGAATATTTCCCATGTCTGTCGAGATAATTACTTTCTTTGGGGTCGTATGTATTTGGAATTTAACAGCACAGGAAATGAAAAATTGAGAGAAAAACCTGAAATACCTCTTTGCCGTGGTTAACAAGCTGCTATCGACTTCCGCTTTCACGATATTTTGAGTTAATTGTTTCTGCTGCCACTTTTTAATTACTTTCTCGTTTTCAGCTACATTGCAGCATTAAATTAAAATCTCGAAAAATACTTCGTAGTCGTTTCTATAGAGTTCGCAAGTCATTTAAAAAAAACTTAATGATATTAGCATAATCATGTGAGCATAGTTTTTGACATTATTTTCAGTAATATTTTTAATTTTTTAAAGTTTATCAAACTTGCATTTGTCTGTAAATATTTATGCATCTACTTCATCATTTGTGTCCTACATCTATTTAATAGTATTTATATTTCGTGTGTGTTATTTGTATCACTGTGTATAGTGTATTGTGCTTGACAAATACAGCAATACTAAACTTTGTATATGTATGTACTTCATTACTAATAGTTTCATATTTTTGCATCCATGTTGATGCTTATATTAACATTTTGTTTGTTTTAGATGCATTATTGTGTATCCATTCTATAATATTGTTTGTCTAGTGCCTTGCACCTATTGACGGAGATATTTGTATTTTGTTTGTTGTGTTATCTTCATAATTGTGTATCTTTTTCTGTGCTTTGCTAGACAAATTCCATAACATGTTTATGTCCCATGGAATTCTAAATAGGTGAAATGAAATTTAAAGAGATATATGTATTCACAGAAATTACTTTAAAAAACTTAGTTATAAATTTATATCTTCAATTATTTTTGTTGATGTGTTTAATAGGTAACCGTATTTAAGGTAGTCGTAAGTGTTCGTATTTAAAATTTTCGTACTTATTAAAATAATATTAAGGTTAAATTCTACAAAAAAATTGTATTAAAAACTATTTGAAAATATGAGATGTAAGGAAACGTTTAGTTATTTTTTTTTTTTCTCAATTATATATTTCCCACAACACTCTATCCTTAAAATGTTTCAATGATCTGTAGTTTAAAAATATTTGTTAAGCAGCGTGCTCTTTTAGGCAGTTTATACACTAAAAGTAGTCAGCAGTGAAGATTTAAGAGAACAGTTTCGTAATTAGGTTTTAGTGTAACATAACCGACCATTAGTGTACCGGAATATCATCTAGAGTCCATAGAGCTAGTTAAAGTATTTTCCAATAAAAGGTATTTCCTTTCGAACTATATTTTCTGTGGCAGGAGCAGTGTGGTTTGCAACTTTAACTATTCCCATGTTTGGAAATACAATATTAGAATACTGTAAGGATAACAGGACATCATACTACCAAACGTGCCTTTTAATAACTGAAACGGAATGTTTAGCAGAAATTTCCTTAGTTTATTTTTCACGAATTTACGGAAATACTATAGTACCTACTGTACAACAGTATTGTTGACTATTAGTTATCCCTGCGATTATAGACTAATACCACGTTACTTAGTAAACGAAACAAAAATATTTTTTTAAGGTTACAACACAATATTATTTTAATACTATTCTTGCAATGGAAACTAGTTACTAGTCATAGTTATTAGGTTATTTGTACAGCCATTGTGTTTCGCGAAAATAATTCTGCAACAGTTTGTTTCAATGCCTTATGAGCACATATGAAGCTGTGCTTCATGGTTATTGACGTTAGGGCCACGATTTTGTCGCGAAAAGATTTTTGCCCCGCAGCTCTGCTTCAATGTTATTAGCAGCGAGTCTTTGTTCAGACAAGTCTCTCATTTGACTGTGCCAATCAGAATAAGATTATTGTGACTCCGTACGTCTGTAATTAGCCAAGATCAGTGAGAGTAAAATCAACCAATCACAGACGATGTAGCAGAGCTGCAGATGTGTCCATAACGCATTGAAACGGAATGTTGCAAAAATATTTTCGCCATAAAATCGTGGCTCTACTAATAATATATTACTACACAGACGTGGTTCATTTGACTGGGTCAACAGGAACAAGGTTACTGCGACACCACACGTGTGTGATTTGCGGGTTTAACCTCCACACGCTTGGAGCTACGACATCCAATCACTGACCACAAAGCCGAGACGCAGGTGTGTACGTAAGGCACTGAAACAAAGTGCTGCAAAAAATCTTTTCGCGAAATTTCCTGTCTGTACACATAAGGCATTGAAACAAACTGTTTGCAGAATTCTTTTCGCGGAAAAACGTGGGCTCTAGTTATTTGTGTCTCTGTTGTCTCGCCTAACAACCACTTGTTCGTTCCTTTTTTTTTTTTTTTTTTTTTTTTTTTTTTTTTTTTTTTTTTTTTTTTTTTTTTTTTTTTTTTTTTTTTTTTTTTCTTTGTCTGTCGTAGGTTTATGTGCCTATATTTTTCGTTCTTGCGCTACTTACTAACAGAATTCCTACTGTGGAGTTATGCCAGTTTTTCATTTCCGGTATTACCTCAACATTTCTTGGATAGTTTTCTGTCCCTGTGTGATCGTTTCTGCCGATTTAATTTCTTGTTTTATTGTTCACTAATTCCTCGAAGAATTGCGTGTTCCCTCCCTAGCTTGCCATTCAACAAAAATGTATTTTTATATTTATCCTCCTGTTTGTCTGTGTGTATTCTCTGATTTTCTGTGACACACCATTTGCTGCAATGGCGTATGTTCGAAATGTTTCAGAGTAGCACTGCAGAGAATACCATACTGTACTTTTATCAGAACTCTACAAGTTTGTAATAATAGCCTAGCCATATATTCTCTGGAAAATAATTACATCACTGATTCGTAACACACTAGCCTGATATCCAGTTACGTCAGGTTTTACATAATCTTTAACTATGTCAGAAAGGTAGCCACGACTAAACAGACTTGTCACTATTTCAACAGTCTTTGAGGGTAACTTCCAGAGAACTTGTGGCTCCTAGAGCAACGTGGGGTAAGTTAAAAATTTAATTATGTCTTAAACAACACAGTTTTTTTGATGACAACCAGACAATATAAAGTAACAATTTTAATTTTCGTTTTTAGGAAATACTGAGAAAAGTTTGGTCTGTATTCATGAAACGGAAAACATTTAACGTGAACGTAAACTTGTGTGTTATGTCGACTTAGGGGTAAATGCACAATATTATAACTTAAATACTATTTTAGGTTTTGGAGAGTTTATGCATGTGCGTAAAATAAATAAACACATAAGAATAGTTGGATGTATCTCACAGCATTCATTATGTGTAAAAGTATCCTTTCTCAGTACCGGTTATTCCGTTTTATGCCCAAATATGCTACAATATTGAGGGATGCAGTAGCTATCTTTAGGCTTGTTCAGCGATCTTTCTTCACTTATACGTGTGGCACAAGTGTACGACATAAATGCTTCTTGTACTCACAAGTCTTCCCGTGTACGAGCCCTGTACAGAGGTGATTATAGGCTACGGTTTCTTGAATGCTTGCAGGAATTTGTCGTGGCCTACTTCTTATAGGGATTTCACAGGCTTTTATGCTTGACAATATATTAAACACTTTTGAAATCAATCTTATGAAAACAAATAAATGATGGTCATTACATATAAATCAACAATGACAGTTTATCGTTGTCTCACTCCTTGTACGATTGGCTTCAATGTGGTTCGACGCATTTTCGTATTTAAAAAAATGTTATTCAGTTTTAAACTGAAATTAATTTTATCACGTTTTCGTATATTTTAAGACAGCTTTTAAAAGCGTGTTATTTTTAATACCAATTAATAATTTAACCTGTTACACGTTAATAGAAGTCCACTGTTATTGGTCAAATATTTTTGTTCGGCATGTTTCAAGTATGAATTTTGGTAATATGCCACAAAAATCGAGTCTCTTACTATTTATTGAAATAAGTATTGCATACCTTTAATATATTTAATGCACCCACATACATGTTTTGCCATATGCATATAAAGCGTTGCACCTTATATAGTTTCTATAAAAGGAAATATTATTTTAATTAGGACCTTTTATTAAGAGAGACCACATGCAGATATCGCAAAACTGTGTGGCAAGAAAAGTATTGTTAGACATTGACAGTCAGATAATATTTTCAACGAATAGCTATGAATGTAAAGTAACTCATTTACATTATGCGGGGAAAATGCCAATTGACTAAAATATACACTTAACATGGCTAGAAAAAACTACTATGTCTCATTCTCTGTCGTGAAGTACGTATATTATACCATATATTTTCAAGCATTCGCCACTCTATGTATTTGCCACTGCAACCCTGGTAACTACTGTAGCCTACTTTGCAAATACTGCATTGGTTATTCAAGTTTTTTCACCGAACTGCAGTGCAGACAGTAAGAAAACACGTTCAGAAACGACTATCACAGTCAGTTCATATAATCAAGCAAAGGGTTTTGTGAAGTGCTCGTTTTTGAGAACGTTTGTCATTACAAGATATTTGCAAATTTCGCGTTGTCTGACAGCAGAGTGAACTCAAAATTACTGTATGATCATCTGACATATTCTCTTGTCCGGCAGTACATGTGGCGTGCCAATACTCACATATGATCAAATGTAAAATACCCGCTATCTTGTAGTGTAGTGCATACAAACACGTAAAGGCTAGGAGCCAAAAACGTCATTGACTATGTTCGGGTATGTAAAGGCCAATCTATTGCCAAACAATAACGTGAATTATGCACGTCTACATTTAAATGGTTGAATTTGCTACCAGACAACCTGCCGACGTCATCGTTATAGAAACGGAAATTTCGCGAAATTATTTGAAAGGAGGTTACATTTCAAGCTCTTGTATGCAACAGTTATTTCAGAGATTGGGCCACTAGTTATTTAACTCGTCAAGAAAGACTCTGAATACATTAAGTAAACTTGCATAGAATCGTTCACTGACTCCAGCACTACCTTGCCGTATGTATACTTACACTGGTTAGTCGCTGGTATATAAGCAAATTAACAACTACAGGTGCCACACGGTAAAATCAGCCCTTTAATAAAGGCACATTTTGACAAACTGCACAGAAATTAGTATGTTCAGTACTTTGCAGTTACGTAAACTGTGTAGGTTATAATTTGTTGATATATTTTGCATAATTGCATTGTAAACAATGTAATATTTTCAGTGCTGCTGTTGGTACAGTTTCGATTCTAAACGCTGGAACCTATCATACGTCACCTATAGCAGCGGACAATGCGTACATAGAACTATAAAGTTCATCGAGAAAATAACTTAACCCATGAAATCCCGAGGTTGCTCATAATTTTTTTCGTTTTTTTTTCATTTAAACATACATAGTAGTTAAAGTTGGACCTCATCGTTGAGTACTTTTTCTGTAAATTACTTTAATAAGTTGTATATTTTGAGAAATTTGTATTAGGAACTTGCACATGTGTGATAGTTGTTACAAGCCTGATATATAGTGTTCTTAATGTTCAAGCGAAGTGCGTGTTAGTCGTTCGTGTTTCGTTGCAAATACTGAGATATTCGTGAACTCGGATGCGATTTCTTTGAATTTTCCAAAGCAGCTTGTCAGCTTATTACGAAAATAATGACTTTCCGTTGTATTGAAACATTAATCAAATGATAATGCCATAACATTTATGGCATTAATGCCCAATTTTCACCATTTGTATCGCAGCGGACACTTAAAACGTGTTTTAATATTCATATATTCATAATGTTGATACTTTTATTACCATTGATAGTTTTCCAGTAGCTTGAGTCTGTGTAAGGACAGTAATAATTTATCAAGTACGTTGTAACTGGGTGTGTTGGTGATACTCTTTGATACGGGTTTTTTACTCGATTGCTTCCATCTATGTGCCACCTTTTGGATTTAATTGTATGATGGTTTCGTAAAGTTTTGCAATCACGTAGAATTTTGGCATGCGTACCCAAGGTTCATATCCCGATGCAATTTGTTTTGTTTGTTTTATGTAGTTAATATGATTTTGTATGGACTTGGTGCAAACACCAGTGTAAGGCTTAAATATTGGTTTCCACCTTTTATGGACTCTAATTCATTATCTATGGCGCAATTTTACATAGGATCTATAGTTATTAGTTTTGATACCCAAGTTGAGTCAAATTTGTACACGTGTTGTTTTAAAACTAATTCATATTCATCGTTTGTTTAAGCTTTTGTGAGTTTTTTGTTTTTCATCAACAAACTGGTGCATTACTTTATCTAGCTCATAACCACTATTGTAACATTTGTATTGTATCGTACAAATTATTAATGCTCGATGATTACAAGTGGGCGCAATTAAAAATAATACATACACAACATATACAAGAAAACGAAACACGTGTGTTATTATATAATAGCGGTATTATCAGAAACCCTCTATGAGATATCCATCTGGTCTTGCTTGGCATAGCGCTCTGATATTTAAAGTCCCTCGCTGAATGAACAGTATTGGCGGAGGAACCATTAATTACATAGCCTTTACAGTCCCCTCATGTTAAAATTGGAACAATCGCCTATTTAGTTACTGCTACCTTGGTGATATTGTTAATTGTTTACGGATACGCTACTAAAACAGAATGTAATAGGTTAATGTGTCACAAATTGTACGACGTCATTACTTTCTAAAGAATAGATAGTTACCATTACGAACGAGTAGGGTTCTGACTACAATACAGTAAAATACACTACCATGGCAGTAACATACGGAAGTGATAATATCTGCTCTATATTATTAACTGAGTAGAATGGTACATTGAACCTCTAGTATTTGGTTCTGTTGACTTCTCTGACTGGTAGTGTAGCCTCACAACAGTGTCCTGTAACAATCCTAACAAGTAGTTGTGTTGCGTTTACTTTGTAATATGTGTCAATTACAGTATGTACATTTTAGTTCATTTGGTGAAAACACAGTATGCCTAGCGAATTTAATGGTAATATATTGACAATTCGTTCTATTGCTTTAACTGAGAATTTTGGTAGTTAAAACAGTATTCTTAATTATTTTACAAAGCTGCAATATAGCTCCACTTTTTGGTGTGCTTGCCAACGCAAAGACATTTAGTCGCAAGAGTCAGTCTCGAGACAAATGTAAAATTGTTAATTAGTATTATCACTCCAGCGGGCATTGTTCTACAATATACAAGTACAGTTTCGTGGAAAATGGTCGGCTATGTGTCGACAAGTTCGTATTTTACCAGGATATAGACATCGGCCAAATACCTTAGCCCAAACTAACATCGTACACAGAATGTTTCATTGGTTTCAATGTATACCAAACATGGCTTTCCTACGTTTGCTGTGATTATATTCAGGTTTATATGGCTGTGTGTGACAAAATTAACAAAACTAAAAAATCTGTTAAAATCTAATAGCACGTGCTAGATTAGACATCATTTTCTAAAGAAAACAACAGATAGCTCTAGCATCGCAACCGTAAATACCTCCAACATTCCATTACACCGTAGCTATTATCACACCAGCCTGTTAAACGTACACTTCTAGTCCAGTACTCTCAAGAGAATTTGGTGGTTTTCCTTATTTCATTGCATTCTTGCAGTTACAGTACTAGTTTGTTAAATCTACAACACCGATTCTGTTACACAAACAAAATCAGATGGTTCCTCTTAAGTCCACGGCACTGTTACGATTACTATACGTATTAGTAACTCTATGTACAATACTAGTTCGGTAATGTAAACAGACTCAGACGGTTCTAATTAGAGTCCGTGGTAATGTTACAGTTACTACAATTGTTGATATATTAACAATAATAGTTCTGTAATCTCAACAGGACCGTATGTGTTTCTTTTACTGTCCATGGCAATGTAGTAACTAACATACGTGTCTTTAATCTCTACACCTCTACCTTGGTAACACAATACAATCTAAAATGTATATTTAATTGTCTATGATACCGTCATTTGTTCTGTATCTTCTCTGCAAACATTTAAATAAAATATGCTTTCCACGTACCGTCATTTGTTGCTACTGTACGGTGTAAATCCGTTTACAATATCTTGTTATGTTATGGTAACAATACCATCGGCACAGTTATTTACACAGAACACACTGTTATTGCTTTAGAAAGATGGTTCTTACATATTAAATAATTTAGAAATAATGTGATGGTTCTGCTTGTAGTTTGGAGTGTAAAGTATTGCGATGCATTTTGTTGATGTCATTAAAGTATTTTTGTCGGTTTTCCTAAATGTGACTACAATGCTAATCTGTTAAATTCTGTCTGCTTATATATTTCAGAGCAGGCACTTTTATATAAATGAGTGCCGAATAAGTTGCGGACTTTTTTCAGACTAGCAAAACGGAAAAAGTAGTAAAAGTGAAGAGATTAGGTCAAAGGCAGAATTAATTAAAATAATTTAGTAGACTGAGAAGTAAATTAAGAAGTAAGTGTAGTTTTAGGTGTTAATTTGTCTATACTGTAAGCAATTTTGTGTTAATAAACCTATCTTTCAGGTGGGCATCTTTGTGTACTTTCTTGCAAGAAATAATTATTAATTATAAATTAGTAATTGAATAGTATCAGGTTATTTAACTTCATAATTCTAACCACTTTGCCTTAAACACCGTGTTTTGTTCTTGGTAATTATATTTATTACAGAGAGAAGCTTTTCTAAGGGCAAATGGACGATTTTATTGATAAAAACAGCGCTGAGGTTTTTTTCCCTCTTCTAATAGCATCGCTTTTCTTTAGAGAGTTTCGTTTCTGTTGTTTGAGAACATTTCGCTGGGTTCGCTTATCCCTGCCGCCCGTCTTCCGCGCTCATTAGGCCGGGATTCAGTTACATCCACTCGCGTGCATTCCCTCCCTCTGCTGCGCAGCCTAATTGCGGCAGTAGCGAAACTTCCGAGGCAAGGCGGGACCGCATGTTGGGTAGCAGACAACACGCTACAACTCTCTCAACGTTCGCAAAAATACGTAACTGGTGCCGCCTACATACTTACCTCTTCATTGCGTTTAATTATTTATCGTCGTAAATGCTAGATCCTATATAATGATCTCTAATGTATACATGAGCATGCATATGAATAATTCGCTTCTTTTAATGCATGCAAAGCTTCTAACAAGTATAGTATATATAAATGTCATTTTCAAAATTGTCTTTTGAGTTTTTGACTCCTCCTGAAGGCGCTGAGCCGATAAGAAAGAAGCTGTTAACGCAGGCATAATAACAAAATTTCACTGTGTCAGCGAACAGCCAATGATGATGTGTTACCGGCTCAATCACACATAGCTTTGAAGGCTATCCTACAGGTCAGTGGAAAGGTTCTATGCATAAACTGTCTATGCGACAATTTTTAGCTATCAGAAGGCTATTTGTGTGTCAGATTTTAAAATTATTACAAATGTATTGAAGTACTGAGACCTAGATTTACAACAAAATGACGAATGTTATTAAATTTTTAAGAAGATTTCAAAGCTTATTAATATTTAATATGTAACTCACATTTGGTGTAGTAAGTTTAAGTAAAACACCATCCATACAAGAATTTTTACAGTCTCTACACATTACTTACTTATTGCCTAGACAAACATAATAATTTCCCCACGTGTTTTTTTATATGTAGGGTCCGCCCTTCCAGCTCTTAAAATTGTTTTCAGATAATTCTGTTACTCATTTTAGAACGAATAACTTTAACACACATTACGTAATATATATATACACACGCTTTGAAATAAGGAACTATAAGATAAAATTTCAGTAACTTTATAAGAGGCATTATAGCACTGTGAATGTGGCAAAATCGACATTTTCAGACTCCCTTATCTGGGAAAATGCTAAATATATTTGTAAAAGAGTCAGAACCACAATAGGTACTTCACACCGTATTTCCAACAAACAAGAAGCGATATTCACGGCTTGGCGTCCCAAAGAATAAAATTAGTGTAGTTGGCTAGAAGATATGCTCGTACGTTGAATTTACACTAAATTATATACGCCGGCCAGCGACATTTTAATCACGCCATTTATTTTGTGCAGCACCAACACAACCAGAGCCTATCCACGGTGCCACTTTAAGAGAGTATGACATTTTACATACTGATGAAAAGCAATAGGTACAATATGGGGCAAATGGGGACAGATTTATTTTAAAAAATGGTTAAGTAAGAAAATAAATAAGTATTTAGCTAGGATGATAGTTATTATAAGGGCAAGGAATATTAAAACTTATTTGGCTAGCTGATTAATATGAAAAATACAGGAAGAGTGATGAACGGTATAAAACGAAGGACAGATACGGAATCAGCAAAACATGAAATGTCAGTACCGAAAAGATTTTATAACTTAGAAAAATTGTGACAGGAAAAATATCTTGGTCATGACAGCTGCGTAGGAACAAATATGAATGAACATATGGTGCCACAAATTAATAAACCAATGAGCCTCTTAAAATTGGTTATAAAATACTTCAAATATATAGATATATCAAAGTTTTATGCAACACGGAGCCTGAGATAAAATCTGCCAGGAAAGGTAACATGGCTGCAATTTTTTAAACACCAACGGTGATGATATGACAAGATCGACTTGTTAAAAATGTGTGCTTGATAAATCAATTCCGAAAAAATAAACTATTTTAAATAAACGGGTTTTGAAAGTAAATACGAAAACTGCAAATTAGCAATGATATTTGCCATTTTAATGAGCAAATATTTACCTAGACTGATATATTTGTGAAGCATGATCTGCCCCGCCGCAGTTAAATGCGCCAGTTTCGGCGTCAGAGATTGTTCTTCGGAAATTAGTTACTCGAAAAAATTTTTGCTAGGAATACTGGTAAACCAGAATGATTAAGTTAGTTGCATTTTAGTTTTTGCGAATTGGCTTTGAGAAACCCAATATTTGAAACTGATGCTTTAATATCTGGATTGTGTACCACGTTGTCTTAAATCTCAGTCTCTTTCACTTGTAATAGAGGATGAATAATAGAAATGTTGGGGGTCCAGTTTTTCATAGAAGTAACGACGAAATTAAATTGGTAACGACTCTGTAAAAATTTGTAAAACTACACGCATTTAATGGCTGGCTATTTACATTTTTGTACCCGTAATTACGGAATACAACGACAGTTCGCGTAATTTTACACAAATGTCCGTACTGATACAAAAACGTTTACATATTTTTGATTAAAGAACAAAAATGTGTACATAAGTTTACTAGTATGTTGATGTAAAATTACACTTTTAAACGTACGTGTAAAAATACACTGATATGCAGTAGTATTACATGTAATTATGTGTTTTATTACCGCACTATTTTTGTATAAATTTACAGATGTCACTGTAAAAGTGCATGATTCACCGTGCAGTACTGAAACAACAAAATACTTGTAAAATTACTGTAGAACTTTGCGTAGCTCTGCTATAACTTCAAGTAAAATTTAAACAAAATTTTTATCAGATTAATGTAGGCCTAACTACTATTTGTGACATGCGTGATATATACATATATGTCAATTTTACTAACACCCAAAAATATTATGTTATATTACTATGTGGTTTTCAGATGAACCCATTCGCGTTAGCGTATACGTTTACAGTAAAAATGTGCAAAGCCTGTCATCATGTCTGTTAACTCCAGCTTTGTAAATTTCTAGTTTTACTATGTTCATATCAAAAATATTTTCGCTAAACGATGTATCATTGTAATTTAGCATCAATTTATTTCTGTTGTACCTTGTTTTACTTTGAAATAAATTGAGCAACAATTTTCCCCAAGATGAGAGAAAATTATTTGTTTACAAAATACAAACAAATCCTAATTATTATGTTGGTCACATTGGTCTCACTGGGTTGAAATTTTCTTTGATAGTGAAATCACTATGCAAATGCTAACTGTTGTTAAAAATTTGTATGCATATATATGACTTCGGCCAATGATAATATCTAAAAAACGTTTTTCTGAAGTCACAACTGCCTACTCATTGATGAAGTTTTAGTAATTTTGGCACAAATTGTTAATTTTTTAATGTAATCTTTTATGTGACCTAAATTTTCAGAACATCCGTTTACTTGTTATAATAATCTTGATTGTCGCCCGATCACTAGGTCGTGCTAAATATTAATTAAACAATACAGCAAACTACGCGTAGCAAGAAAGAGGAAAAGATTTTTCCTTTTGAATTAGTGAACAGTGTGCCAATGTAACATTAAAAAGTATAAAAAACCACTTATAAAAATTGTCATATAGTCGGCGTTGAATGGATCCCAGATCACGAACTAAAATAGTCAACAACAAAGTGCTCTCGTGGTTATGATCGTTCACTGCTAACACAAAAGTCGTGGGCTCAAATCCTCGCAGAGTCAGAAATTTGTATTAGTAAAAATAATTGAATGTAAATAATGTACAAGTTACAAAGAAGCTGGGGAAAATAATAATAAAAAATATTACGAATACGTACCAATTTACGGTTCCAGAAAAAAACTTAATTTTTTCACCAGCTTGTCCCTGTCTTTTTAAAAATTATATGTTTTTCCCTTTTGAAGTACGTGTTATTTAACACAGAGTCGTATTAAAATACACTTACCTTGGCATTTATAGCATTTTCCTTTATGTACGGTAGAAAGACACAGACACAAGTGGTGTAAAATTACACGAACATTCGTGGAGATTGTGCTGCCATGTACATTCGTGTAAAATTGCACAACATTTGTTTTCAGTGAAGAGTACAAGCAAGGATTTAGGAAGTGTGTTTTTTATTCACTCAGAACACTGTTAGAACAGGGTATTTACCCATGTTATGAACGGAGTGAATGAAGGCAGCAAGTGTGTGTGTGTGTCTATATAAATAAATATATATATATATATATATATATATATATATATATATATATATATATATATATATATATATATATAAGAAGAATTGGCGGTTACTACTTCGGTCGAGATATGCTGCTCTGAGGTGTGACGTCGCCGTCCCTTAGCAGCGGCACTGATGAAGACCTGGTATCAAGGGGAAGAAGAGAGAAACCTTTATAAATGTCTTGTGACCAAACAGGGTGTTGAGTTTTATGAAAGCATTGAGAACAAAAATTAGTAGGCTTTTATTTATAGAAAACGTGAAATAACAATTTAACGACCAAAAAGTACTGAAACGTTTAGGGCAATACAGTTTCAGACGAGCAATAGAAATTGTGCGAATATTTTAAGGGAATGTATTTAGTCCATTATTATTTGCAATATTCCACAAATATACGCGACTGATAGTAGATACTGTAATATTCAGCTAGCTAATGACCTATTTCTGAATATTAAGGCGTTGTGTTACATTAAACGTTTCAGTAATATTTCGGCTATTTTGATGTCTTGTTCCTAGCTGACTATGTTCGCTTGCAAATCCTTTTGTTGTCATTGCCGTCGAGTCTCTGCTTTTTTCGTCGTTCATAAAACTATGTTCAAAATTTATTAATTTATTATTACACATGTTCCATGTGTTCTTAGAGCATTTTTTCAGGTTTTATTGCCGTATTTTGAATTGTGCAGAACCCATCAAAGATTACACTTTTTTTTCTATACATTGTTAAGCTTTTCATGGCTACTGACGTTAATATCTGCATGCCCTGATGAGCTATGTTAATCTTGCATGTTAATAATCGGCCAGTTGGCCAACATTAACGATATCGCATGAAGAGCGAATATCTATAAGTACGCTTGACTACACGTTCATTGGTGTTTTTTTCTTGTAGAATCAATTATGTGCTGTGTATGTAGTAGTCCTCATAACGGTTAGAATGCATTCTTTCTACAAGGGACGCGTAAATCGTTCAGATTTCACTTTTAAAAAAATAAAAGCAGCAGTCTTTTAAAAATGGATTTGAACGCAAATTAAAAAGAATGCGTACTCGGATTTATGAAACTGGTCACAATTGGCAACAATTTAACGCAAATCATAAATGATTATGAAACAATCCTTGGCTAAATACATTTTATACTCAGAAAATATCAATATAATTTATTGCCTTAATAGGAAATTTTGTTTATAATGACACAGACTTACATACTATCAGAACGTATATTTCAGACACTTCGAAGTCATACAACGAAGATATTAAATAATTTGGTAATCGTTTTGAAACATATTATTTAATATACCAAACTTAAAAAAATATTTTATAACTATATTGCTAATCACAAAGAAAGCTTTATAATTTATGTGGTGTCCTAAAATATTGGCACAATATTCATGGCTTGATTATTAATTAAAATTTAGGAAGATTATATAAAACGACTAACGGGCTCAGAAGTTTTAAGTGATATATTCACAATTTAACATGACGTGCTTAAATCACTTAAAACAAACAACCTTGCTTTGGATACTGATTTATGTTAACTAGATCTTTTACTTTTGCAGAAACTATTCCGAAATCGTCTACCCACTATTGAAATAACAGGGACAGCCTTCGTCTTATTTCTTACAAATTATTGCCATAAGATAGTGAGATCATTGAATGTTGACTTTTTGAAGTTGTCCTAACAAAAGGAAAAAGTCCTATTGCTAAATGTACGTAGTGTTCATACTTTGTCATTAAAATTGGCAGGATGTAATCTGTGACAACCATACAATACAAAGAACTAACTGCTCATTCCAGCAGGGTTGAACATTACACCGTGCAAGTAAGGGAATGTATGCTGTTCCGCAGTTATAAAAACGCAGGTTAAAATGCCCATGTTCAGTAATCCTTAAAACTGACATTTATGCGACTACACACATACATATGTTAATAACACACACTCATGTTCGGGCACGTTTCAGGTATGAACTTTTGTACGATTGGACAAAAACTTTAGTACCTAACAATTTATTGCTGGAAGTATTGCCAACTGTCTGTCAATATAATAAATCTACAGGCATGGTTTTGCAATTTTCCTCATAAGCTCAGTATCCTTGACATTTTCCACAGCAGAAAAGTATTGTTTATTAGGATATCTTCTTTAAAAGTGCAAAATAAAAAGCTTGCGCAAGATTATGAAAAAAATTTAAGCAACAAGAGTCGGGTCATCCTGTCTATTTCATGGAGGGTAAAGGATTTCGGAATAGTATGTTCGCCAAGTTAAAGATCAGGCTAGTACGAAGCAGTTTGTTTATTTTTTAAGTCTTTTCCAATGTTTTGCAAACATAAATTTAAAATACTTAATTTTAAAGGTAGATATATTCCTCAATATTTTCGTGAGCCTCGGATTTTCTTAAAATATGTATGGTATTAATTTGTCTCGTTTAAATTATTTCTGTATTATTTCAATGCTAACTTGTGACACATAATTAATATGAAAATATCTGCGTTGATACGTCACTAAAGATTTTGTGTCTTACAAAGCTTGAGTTATCATTTTATTCAATAGGCCTAATTGATTTTGTGCAATTATATTTCACAGCGCCCTAGTTTATTCATTTTAAAGTAGAGGTCCTCAAAAAAATTGAAAGACATATGGAATCGCTGTAAGTCTTTACCTAGAATAATAAAATATTTTAGGTCTGAAATACTTGCTGAAAGAGTTTTAAAAAAAAATTAATATTCACATAATTAAGGTCTAATTTAATCAAATATGTATGTTATAAATCCTTTTTAAAAATTTACGTCTGCTTTATGAACATGTATCCAAAGTTTATCAGTGAGCATATTCTGTAGGAGAACGGTTTATTTTAGGACTCTCTGAAACAATATATTATTTCATGCCTCCAAATTAATTCGTACAGAAATTATGTTATATATGTTTGTATAGATATTGTAAAATTTTAAGGACAAAAAAACCTTTTTGTGGTCTTCCTATTTAATAATAACTAATACTATCCAAAAAGTAACCTGCACATAACGAATGTCTGAAAAGTATCTCTGTATTAAATATAGTGCTTTCACAAGATAACTGCAAAAGTAAAGTTTAAAACATGAAGATTTACAGGACGCTTAAAGTGGCAATAATTTAAGAATTTTCTAATGTGTGCTTGTAGTTATATATACATATATATACTAATTTGAGTCTTAAAAAATAAAAAATTTTGCTTCTAAGTAGGTAAACTAGTAAAAAAAAAAAGAAACTGTATTGTTACTGTAAAATCATTAACAGTCTATAATATTATATGAAAATTGTAGTATAAAAGACAACTTTATGTTACAAATAAATGATCAGAATATCCTGATATCGGTAAAAGTCAAACATTCTGACTAAATACTTTGACACGTAGGTTGAAATGTCTCAAGTACTTAATTCAAAGCATTGAAACTAAATATCACCTACTTTAAAAATGTAAGAATTGTCCAACACTTAAGTCATTACACATGAATCGTGAACATGCATGCTCTTACCAAAGATAAAATTTAGAAATGCATCTCGTGTGTGGATTACCTCACAAATCAGAATTCTCAGTGTATTGCTGCTGCACTGAAGTACGCAGAAAAATGTGAAAATTCCACATTCACTGACTAAATAGATTGTCTAAAATTTAAAACGTAGCGTGATAAAAAGTTCCCCGAGGGAGGGTTTCGAAATTTATATACCAGCTATTAATTTAACGGCTGAGAAGACGCAGCGAGTGCAGATACGGAACAGGCCTCAGGCGACAGGGAAGCAGTTAGGGTCAGAATGGTGACTCAGTGTAGTGAAGCCAAACTGCAAGTGTTTTTGGTAAAACACAAGGTATAAATATGCTTTTTAATAGTATCAAAAAAACTATTTGAACTCTTGCAAACGTTTTATTAACAACAGCTAAATTATCTACTGAATTCAACAATAAATACAATTCTTTCTTCTTTATCACACAAAGTGTTTTTTTATTAAACAATAATGTCTTAATATGCATGTTGGAAACTAGTTTATACTATCTTATCACTCTGTCATTTTTACTTTAAACAACAAATCACTTCGTTGCAAGTTATTTGGAAATATATTTTTTTCTTAATTTGTTTATATGCAATGATTCATGAATCAGTCAAAAGATTTAAAACGTTTAGGTAATTTAAATCCTTTTTCCTAATTCTGCAAGAATTGCTTTCACTTTCTGTACGAGAAAATTCGACGACACTCGTAAACTTTGAACAAGACTTGGCATTGCAACATATTATGGAAATATATTTTAAAAATCAGTTAACTAATATCATTAATCATTTATGGATGTTAATATTTTCGTGTATGTTTTATTAACATCATATTTTACTCTAAGCAAATGGAAAAAAAATATGCATGACTGTAAAAAAAACATGTTGAAGATTATTTACGATAAATTAACTATTTTGAAACGAATCTCTGAAAAATAATACTGCGTGTTACCAAACATAATTACAAATTAAAAATGCCTCAATTGGGCAGCGCCTCAATTTAATAATGCAACACGTCTTCCTCCTTTAACAGTGAATTACGAAAAGTAGACTATCTTATTTTCTTATTTAAGTACAAAATATATAATTACAGTCCAGTTTAAAATATATTTTATACCATTTGTGATTCATTGACGTTTTACAGCAAAATGTTAACATATTTACAGAAGGCACGACTAAAATCGTTACACGGAAGTGTAAAGTTGTAAATATATTTTAGCAGGTGTCACTTTGGACATGTGGGGTGACTTTGAGACATTAAAAATGTTTTTTTTTTGCGTAAATGGTAGCTCTGAATAAAGACGTTTATTTGCGATAAATCCCGAAAAATAAATTGCCTTATGACATAAATATTATTGATTCACAGTTGACAATTATGGAAATTAAAAACAATTTAATTGTGTCCCAAAATCATCCTACGTGTGTACGCTGCTTTGCGATACCATTCAATACTAGACCGAAAGACTGCGTTTAGTAGGTTGCCAGGTACCAAACATCAAGATTACAATTAAAAGATGATTGAATTCCACGAGCGGTTATGTGTTACTTATACCTCTTTGAATTTACATCTACAATTTACTATGCAGGCAGATTTATCCACACAATTCCAAGAGTTTACTGTTGGCTATAACTAATTGTTAGCGAAAAAATCTTAAAGGACTGTTAACTGAAACAGGTTCTTAGCTCAGCTTACAAATGGTAGTTTTTTCCTTTATTCGCGTATTTAATGAAGAACAATAGATAAATATATGCAATGCAATGTATAGCACAAATCATTGTCTATAGTTACATACAACGGTAAAAAACATATAGATTCAAAATATTAATTATGCAGGGTTTACGAAAATACGTTTGACATCGTGAATAATCCTTGATTACCTCTACTTCTGAACTGACGGTAAATTTTTACCATAAATAGCAATATTTGTACAGGTAATACGTTAAAAGTTACGGATCTTGAATAGGCGTCACTTTTGTACCGCATTTTGTAGAACGATATTAAGCACGTGTTACGTTTTAATTATTAATCGCTGCAATTAAATAACATAGATACATTTCTGGTCATAGAATAAGCAAAATTGCTATGCACGACTTCAGCATTGCGGTGTGTCGAGATGATAAAAAGAATCCAGCGAGAGGTTGTTCTTTTACTATAGGTCGTCATAAATTTTGAAACCCAATGAATGTATAGAGCCTCTTTCCAAAGTGTCAAAAAAAAAAAAAAAGACGACTGACTACAAAGTTGGTCATAGTTTTTGGTTTTAATGGAAATGTTTGAAATTAATGACTGCGTTTTTTTATTATTGTGATATATAATATACAGTAGTGCAACAAATAAACTGCTCACATTTAAAGTAATTATTGAAATGTTTTTTTTTTACATTTGTGTAAAATTTAATTTCGTGCAAGTGGAAAATCATTAAATATATGTATCGAAAGATTATTGTTTAGATACATCTAATCTGCGACTATATTCTCTGCAATGGTCCATTTTTTGCCTACTGTCAGAAGAAAAAGTTGGCACATGAGATCACCTTTCTGTGTGTGTGTGTGTGTGTGTGTGTGTGTGTGTATGTTTGTATATCTAGGTGTCCGTGTGTGTATCCTCCTAAGAACTTTTTAACCAGTTGACCGAATTTCATAAAACTTTGTAGGACATGTAGTACTTAGCAATCTAACTTGACTTTTGTATATTTAGTTTAAGCCCTTGTCATATTTTCAAAATGACGGCCACTTATAGATTTTTAAATCGAGCTAGATATCTAGAAAATCATATTTTGGAATACAAAGCTGACTTGACTTTGTGTATTTCGTTCTTCGTGTGTTTATGTTTAAAAAATAGCGCTAATTTTTGTATTTTTAGCTTACTATTACACATTTTAGGAAGTGTATTTAAGAATTTCCCCTAACTTGGATATGCTATATACGAAGCTGATTTTCCTTTTGTATATCTTGGTACACATGTACTACATACAAAGCTAACTTCAATTTCGCGTATTTCGTTTGTCCTATATTCATAATTTAAAAATAGCGGCCATTTTCTAATTTTTAGGGTAGAACAACGTATCTTAGGAAGTACGTTTCATAATTTCATCAAACATGGTACACATATATAGGCCTACTTCAAAGAAAGTTGATTTTACTTTTATGTATTTAGTTCATTCTGTGTTCATTTTATAAAAATGGCGGCCATTTTCAGATTTTTAGGACATGTGTATATATATATATATATATATATATATATATATATATATATATATATATATAAATTAATACTTTTCAGAATTGCTTCAAATTTGGAACACGTATGCTACATAGCCTACAAAGCTTACTTGACTTATCTGTATTTCGTTAATCACGTGTTCATATGTTGACAACAGCCGTCATGTCATGTTTCTGGGTAATATGACATATTTGCGGAAATATTCTCTGAATTTCATTCGGCACTCATTGTAGTTAGTTGCCTGGACTTTTTTTTTTTTTTTTTTGTATTTCGATCATTCTTTGTCAATACTTTTGAAGTCTGCGGCCTATTTTTTATCTTTATGATAGAAAGACATCTTAGAACATTATTTCTTCATTTTAATCAAACTGGTCACAGGTAAATTGCTTAGTAAGCTGACTTATTTTTGTACATCTTGTTTAAATTATTTCTTCATTTATATTATTATTTAATATTCCTAAATATACGCAAACGATGTTGTCAATAAGGGATAATCTACCCTTAATTTGAGGCTTATTTGTTATGCCGATAACGTCTTATTTAAACTAAAACACAAAATTTTATAACTAAATGTAATTCTAACATTTATAACGTCGCTGTAAATTATTTTTAATTCAAATAAAAGCTGTTTTTTTAACTGTATAGCCTTGTAGATGTATTTATAACTTCAAAATTAAGAATAGTTTTTGAATTAAACTGATCATATTATTGAAGGACTTTCTAAGTGCACATAAAAAAATTATTTAAAGAAACTGATAAAATTATAGTAGGCATATACAAATAGTTCTATGTCCGTTGCCGAAATGGAAAAGAAAATAAGTTAACATGTTGACTTAATTCATAGTTTATATATGAATCAAATAGTGATTTGCGAATAGAAATAACTATAAAATTATACGTTTATCATGTGCAACCAAATCCAAAACATTTAATAGAGCCTATACTCTGAAACAACGCGTGCATATAGAAACAAACAAATTTGTAAAAGTTACCGACATCAGGTTTATTGCTGGTACTCTTTTGATTGATGCTACTTTAATACGAGCTGTAGAGGGAACAATCGGTTTTGTTGAAGAAAATATTAAACTTACAAAGGAGTAATACGATATGTTGAGTTAAGAATGAGAAAAGTTCGATATCTTCAATAAATTCTCAGTATTCTTCAAAATTTACAAAACTCACAAAATATTGTTTAATTTTTACAAGGGAATGCGAATAAATTCTACGACACACTTAAAAAGATGTACGTGTTACCAAAGTACTGAACTTATTTTTTTACTTTGTAATGTAATGTACTGTTATGTTAATAGAGTAATACATTTTGTAATCAGTTTTGAAATGTAACCTGCATTACGAATTGCTTATGAGATTTAATATATAACAAACAGTTTTCGGGAACATATATTGACTTCGATTAAATTGTGAAAACAAATAACATCCGCAAGTAAAACTGGATTTAATGAAAACGTTAATTTCTTATCTTACTTTAACGGTTTATCGATAGTAATACCATGATAAATATTTTTTTCAATAGAAACATTTAACAATTATTATAAAATGACGCAGGCTTGTTTTAGTAGAATGTACAATAGCCTACATTCATCATACTCTTACTAAATATTTTTACATATTTTTAACACGTAAATTTCTTCTAATTGGTCGACTACAGCTCAAATTACACATTGTCGTGGCTTACATTGTGTTCCCGCCATGTGAGCATTACATGAATTATAGTATACTTCAGAAATGTGTAAGAGTCGTAAATGAAAAAAATATATGTACACTATTTGATATGTTTACTTATTTGATTAAGTACACCGATCCAAGAAGATACTTCTCTCAAAGATAACCTATGGTGAAAACATTTCGCAATTTTCTTGATTTGTAATATTTGCGGAAACGTCAAAACTGAAGGTGATAATTACTTTGAGTGTTTTACGAGCTAACAAACATTCCTTATATATATATATATACATATATATTAAATATTTTAAATGCCGGTGACATGATTTAAGGATAATATTTCAGAGAAAGAAGATAATGGGCCGTATTAATAAATAAAAGCGTAAAAGGTAAAGGTAGCAAGGAAAAGGTTTTGATCAAAGTAATAGGTATGAGCAATAGCAAATCCTTCAATCCGTATTAATAATTATTACCTTTTACTCGCAAGGAAATGCTTCTGCCAAAGAATAAATGATCTACACTCACGGAGGTGTCGCAACATGACTCAGCAGTTTGTTGTTCTACGTATATCTCGTTCAGTTAGGTGTTAACCTAGACTAGTTTCGTGTGACGTGAGATAGTTTGGTTTGCCAAGGCTCTGCTTACTTATTCGTAGCATCTGTAGTTGTATGTAAAAATGTCTTCAAGCAGAGAAAGTGAGACGGAACACAGTGTACAGCGTAGCGACGAGCTAAAATTTATCGTTGAAGAACTCCGCGCTTGTCCGGTCATATTGACTAAATCACAAGGTAAAAAAAAAAAGCAGAAATTGCGAGTGTGTTGCAGAAATACAAAGGACTATTTGGAACGAAGAAGAACCTGGATGTGCAATCATTCATGAAGAAAGTTAACAACATGAAGACACGGCTGAAAAAGAAAACCGATTTAAATAAAACAGGCAACAAAAGCATAAAACTCGTCGATTGGGAAGAAGAGATGATGATAGCACCACAGGCAGACACAAATCCAACTATCTCGAGAATTGAAGGAACATATGAGTGTTTCATTTATAATTACCTCTATAAGATTCAAGTAGCATCTGTGAGTTGAAAGATTTTGTGACGCCAAACAGGTATGGTTTTTGGTAGCCGATGAAGGTTGAATGAGGTGAGCATGGTCATTGGTATGAAAAACAAAGGTGGGTAAGGGGACAGGAGATCCCAAAAAGACTTGCTGACAAGTGTCATGTCGCTAAAAATAGCGAGTCAATTCCGGCGGAGATCTAATGCCGATTATATTGCTTGCAGGTGAACATACTAGCCGTTTAGTCTCTGCAAATTCATGTTTAAAGTCATGTTTTCAGGGTTGTCCAAAATATCACATCACCGCCCAAGTTGTAAGCATACGTTGTTAAATTGGTCTTTTAAAATATAACAATGTTGATATCAATACATCTTTTGTAAAACATATGGTTAAAAGTTGAATTGCCAGTGTTTTAAATAAATATTTTTGAGATAAAGAAGTAAGTACTAAACATCTGGGATACTAACTTATTTTAAGTAATGAAAACATATTTTACATTAATTACAAATTGAAAGTCGTGTTGGAAACTGCAAATATACATAAGTAACACATAATTACCTATAGTGATCGTGAAAAATAATTTAATTACGAATTTAATAAAGTGTTACTTTATGTGCGAGGTGAAATATTTTCACAATTGTCGTTGCACAATTATTTATAAAATATTGGAAAATCTTTAAAAAACACTGTATACTTAAAAACATGACACTTCCAATCATCTTGTGGCAGTTATAACATTGCTGTCACATTAAAATAAAACACATATTTTTAGCAACAATTTGGAAATATTAAAAATAGGCCTATAAATTTGGTTTTACCTTTCCTGACTGGAAATTGTCAGTGCTTGCAAAAATTAATAACTTTGTTTAGTTAATTTTTTTTTATCTGGCTAGTCCTAGTTTTCTCATTTGGTCAAAATTCAAATAAACAAAAACTGGAATATATCAGTGACAGATCACAGTGCCTAACCTATAACTTTTTATTTGCCCATGTATTTATTTCAGAGAAGTTGTAATTGTGATGCAATTTGTTTTAATAGGGTCACTGCAATGTGGAGTAATTGGACAAACCCCAGACGGTGTAGTAGAAACATGTTCACTGGAGGCTTCACCCAATTTACACCCTGCCTGCAAATCAACAATGTCGCAACGAAAAAAATCACCTCTTGATAAGTACTAGAGTGATGTAACTAGGAATTTGTCTACGAAGGAGTTTCAGCGCTTAGTTCTAATTTAAAAATTTAAATTAACAAAAGTGCAGACAGACGAGTCGGATTATAGTCAAAATCTAATTATAATTGATGAAAACTACACGTATTACAATTTAACAGAATAAGTATTGCAGTTTTGTTAAATTATTCTAATATACAGATTTCAGTTCACATATGTTATTAAATGAGTATTGCTATATTGTACATTTATTCAATTATACGTTTTCTGTTCACTTACGTTGCAGTAACATTAGTTTTTGCGTAGGTCAATTATTCCAATCGTGCAATCACTGCAGCCAAATTGTCTCTTAACAGTTGTCCTTGATGCCGTAGGCGAAGTCCATTTACACATACACCTTCAACATATGCGTCAGTTAAATCGTCTTCTTCAGGGGTATTTTGATCTGGGCCAAAGTCTGGGTCATTCAAACTTTTTGCAACATTATGCAAAACAAAGCATGCCAGTACGATTTTTGGTACATTCACAAGTTTTACCCTACAAACATATTGCAATATAGGGAAACGCCACTTTAGTTGCCCGAAACACCTTTCTATGATAACCCTTTCCTTTATCAAGAGTACATTGAATTTTCTACTTGCGTCATCAACTGGATTTGCGAAGGGAGTCATCAAGCAAGGCTCAATTCCATACCCATCATCAGCAATTAGCACTGCATTCTGTCTTGTACTTATTACTTGTCTGATTTGCGAATTTTTCCAAATTCGAGCATCATGCACGGATCAGGGCCAACTAACATCTACACATGTAAACACTTCTCTAGCATCACAAGTTGCTTGCACATTTACTGTACGTTTACCTTTCCTGTTGATGTAATCTTCACCATGGATTGTCGGTTTCAATATCCCTACATGTGTACAATCTATCACGCCAATTGCTGTTGGAAAGCGATACTTACTTTGTCACAATTCCTTTGCCTGGAGGATTGCATTTTCAGTGGATGGGAACTTGATCCAGTTGTCAGCCTTGGCAACAATGTGTTCCACAACATCACGTACGGTTAGCGATAGCGTACCTTGCGACACTCCCAAGTTCTTCACCGATTCCTTTTTGATAACCTGGACCCGCGAGATACCGCAAACATACCTTCATTTTTTGAGATGAGGAAAGCGCACCCCCTCGACTTTCTGTAATATCAATTAGAAAATAATTTGCTAATCACTCAACATTGTTTTCTTTTAAACGAAATAAGCTTTTGTAGTCCGCAGTGTGCGTATTCGTTCAAGAATTGTAATGTTTCACGTTTCTCACGTTTACTAACTCGGCCATAGCGACACACACACCTTTTACTTCACTGTCGCATCTGCAACTGACCAGATGTATTATTTTTTAAGCATTTGCTCTCAGCTTTGAGTAAAATGTACACTTTATTAATACCCTTTTACTTCAGCTTTGAGCAAATCGTCTACACTATTAGGTTTTGCTTTTACTACAAAAGCAAAACCTTTTCCTTCGTTTTTTATTAATATACCTCGAAGCATTTGCTCTACATTTTCAAGTAAAAGCTTTTCCTCCGTTTTATTAATACGGCCCAATGAGCAGGATGAATAAGAACCTACATATCAGCTAGGTATTTCCAGCTCATTAAGCGTGTATTGTAATGACTCTATACGTTTACGAAGAGAAAATTGGGTTGGAGATAAAAATAACAGTCAAGAAGACATTGGCCAACTCAGCGCTGAGCCCGGGCGAAAAAAAAAGAGCTAACCACATTAGAAAGTTGACAACAGACTAGGCAAGGGGTCGTCTGTAGCGTATCACGATGCTAATATAGAAATTGTAAAATCAACGTTCTATGTTAGTTGGAAATTCACTGTGTTGCCAAGTTACACATTGAACTCTGCTGGACGATGGTGACTTACCACACATCTCAGCAGAATTGATACAATGTTAACTGAATTAAGTCATGACACATGGCACCTAAATTATGTTGCGGATTCACTGACATATATGCCAGCCTCCAAGAATATATATGTACTCAAATACACAGCAACTGCTTGTTGGCTAGTTGCCGACATAGCGATACCACATGATTAGCCCTGAATCTAAATGCGTCCTTTTCATTGGCTCAGCGCTCTACAGAAGGTATGGCACAAGTGATAAACTAATTGCGAATAGGACACGAATGTGCAGTTGGTTGATTTAATTTATATTCAGGAAAGAAACGCGACATTTCCTGGTCTCTAACCGTGGCGTGGTGGAGCACTGGTAAAACATTCGCCTCGCATTCGGGAGGACCCGGGTTTGATTCCCGGGTCCGGCCAGCGTGACTTCAGTCTTCCAGGGAATCCCAAAAATCACTGCCTGACAATCATTAGGTGGTTCCTTAAAGAGGGCTGAACGGTTCTTACCCCACTATCACTGTGTTCCTGTACCAAAGCGAAAGGAAAATAATTTGGTCAGCGCTTAACATACAGGTCTTCAGAACTGGTGAGAAGAGATATGATGTGAGTATGGAGCAGGGGAAACGCGAGATACACGGACTGACCCAGCCGGGTATCGGACTCGGATCGCCTCTGTTGAATTCCACTACTGAAGACCTTGTGCTCTTAGTGGGAACGTTAAAAGTCCAAATATCAATTACTAATAATAAAGTTTTCTTCACCAAAGTAAACAGAAGTAGTTTATTAATTATACACAAAAATCAAATCAAACAATCAAAATTGATTAGGAAACAATACTCATGTAGGCTACATATACACTCTAAATCTGAATTAGTGAATATTCACTGATTCACGCCGATGGATGGAGCAGTTTCAACAAATTTAATTAGTGAGAAACTACTGTGAAATCGGTGACTATTCACTGATTCCGATAAAGGGTGCCAACATTCCACAAGTTAATAAGCGAATGTCCACAGAATTTCCAGTAATTTTTCACTGATTCAATAAGTGAAAACTGTTCTTTGAAAACAACTGGAAAAACGGCAAATATTCACTAATTCACTTGTGAGATGTTGGCACTCTTAAAGGATATCAGTGAATATTCACTAATTAAACAGTAACTATTTTCACTAATTCAAATTGTTGAAACTGCTACATCCACCAGCGTGATTCAGTGAATATTCACTAATTCAGATTTAGAGTGTACAATCTTCAACACTTCACTATGTAAAAGGCCTGTTTTATTTCCCAAGAATGTGGTTAGTAAACGACGTCAAACTTTGTATTTACTCGCCTATGAGGAACTCGGTAGGGGTAAAACCATAAATAGAAGGCGGACCGAAGGCGGAAGGAAGATGAAATCGCCCATGATCTGTATAAACACCCAAGCATTCGCCTGGAGTGATTCCGGTGAACCGTGAAACCGTAATCGGTAACCGAATCCATATCCTATATAGAGTTAAAACTACGTCCTGCCGCTTGGTTGGGGTTCGAGAAATGGAAGATCAACATATTTTTTTCCTCGTGGAAGTGGAGATCGCGTGAGTGTGTTTCCAGGTTTGCATGAGCTCGGAGCGGAAAGATTATCTGGGGTTGCAGGCAGTGTGCTACACAGTTGGCAGCCGTGCGCTATCTCACGAGTCTCAGCTCGTATTCGCCACTCGTCGAGATTCTAACCCTCCTTCCAACCTGGTCACGGGCGACGACCATCTGTACTACAAACTTGAATCAGTGTGAAATGAAACACTTCGGTGAAATTTCAGTTGTTTCGGACAAAAACGAGCAACTGATGTTAGTGAAACCGTTTTGATTGTTTCAGTGAATAAATGCTACTGTTAAAACGTGATTTAAAAATGTATTCTCACTGATTTTCGCCTGCCATTGGATTCTTCAGGTTAATCAGTCAGAAACCGATTCTGAACTGGAATTTATTTTATTGAAATAACTCTGATTCAACCAATGATTCGGATTTAGTGTGTACCGGTATCTTTCCTCTAACCTGGTTCCAAAGTTGTGACTAACTGTACGTGTAAGAGGGCTCAATGTTTTATTACTTAGATTTTCATGGGACAATTTTCCCCTCTCGTTATTAATAAGAAGTTAAACCTGGATGTTGATATTTCCGATCTTATATAGGGAGTTTGGTAATTATAGGTACAAACGAAAGGGGTGTGTCGAGGACGATGAAACAAGCAAATAATGCAAATAAACATAGGTTCAGAAAACACGGTTTTCCCGTTACAATGTAAGGATACGTGTAAACGTGTAAATGTCGCAACACCGTTACCGCCTTCTGTATCAGGCGCCAGTTCCCACAGTCAACAGCAAATGCAGTGTGGCTGCGTAGTGTTCGACGAGGTCACCATTGCTCCATACAAGTTTTTTAATGAAGAATTGGCTGATACCTACTTCATGTATGGGCAAGTAAATGACAATGCTGAAGCCTGCCTTCACATAAACGGCGCCCATTTCGAACACTTGTGCAGCATTTTTGACGTTTTGTACCTCGGGAACACTGATATTATAGCGTTCCTGTCGTAACATGTGATGTGTCGTATTCGGAAAACCACTGGTTTACGGACCTATGTTTACTGTCATTATTTGCTTGTTTCATCGCCATCGACACACACCTTTAGTCATTACCTATAATTACCAAACAACCTGTATAGTTAAATTAATATCGTTTGAGAAGTTTGCCCGAGCGTCAGTGTATTGAACTCAGAACGCAGACTTATGACTAAGCGCCGACTAGGATTTACAAAACCCTAAGGATGACATGATAAGACCGTACAATGAAGAAGTACCAGAATGGGTTAGGCGGGGAAAACAGGTGATCTCCGAGAAAATCCACCGTGTTATACGGAATATTTTCCGGCTTGTGTGACAGAATCTGTCCTCCTGCGAAAATCCTTAGACCAATCCCGCCGAGAATCGAACTCGGATCGCATTCGTGGGACACGTGTAATTAAGCCGCGAAGCCAACAGCGAATAGTATATATTTTTTGGGATTATGATGGAGATTACATTTTTTAAAAATTAAATTACGAAAGTGATGCCAGTACACGTATAAAAATTAAATATTAACTATTGTCTTATTTACCCAACATAGCTAACTTTAAAACTATTACCGTATTGCATTACCTATTCCAACTCATCTATAGGCAGACGTTTTCCTTTTAAAAATTTCGTAAAGAAATGAAAATAATCTTTCTCACCTGTAGTTAAATATACTTTATCGCAGTACACATTGGGTGTAAGTGTCGCTGTGAGGGTTCTATCACACATACATACATGTGTCTCACAAATTCTTTTAAAATTGGTTCTTTCCTGGTTAAAATTGCGTCAAATTAATGTCACATCGTTTTTTGGAAATTCTCAATTGTGAACTAACTCCAAGCGAAATCACATGTACACAAACATCCTGTTTAAATACAAGAATTTAAAAAAATGCAAAAACAACCGAGTGTGTCATATTATTTGATTGTTTAGCAAAAATACATAAAAAGGGAAGCAGATATTACAGCACACATAAAATACCAGAACAATGAAATCAATTTAACCTTAGATTCCAAGAAAACTAAATGAACGTGTTTCAATCTGCCGGAGAAGTAATTGAATACAGTGGTGATTATTTATTGCGTAAGTGTAATAAGAAAATAAAGTATGAAAAATATTTCTATATCTTCGGTATCAGTCCAGCGCACTATCGTTATCTTGGGTGGTGTCACGTCAACTTAAACTTAATATTGGTAAAATATATATTTTTAGCCTTATCTCTTTGCAGCATAGTTTTCATTTACACAAACGGCTAGTTTATAAAAATATTTAATGCTGCACGGAAGCCTACAGCATGCCATAATTTTCTCTAGATATTTACAGAATTGCAGAGTATTTTGATGTCCAATAATTTATCCCGTACTGCCCAGGCATGAGACAAATGTGTACACGCAAACCTTTTGTTAGATTGGACATTTATTTGAGTCTCGTCTATGCTTGCAGTTTGAACTACGTCTACCATTTCAAACTTCTGTGGGTCACAATGTGTTTTCTCTCAAATTGTCAGCCCACCCTGAGGGAATATTCACGTGGCTTGCGTATCAGATTTCAAGTCATGTACAAAGAATGACATCAATCGTGACATATGAAACGTCTGCCGTAAACTACAATAGCATATATGTAACACTTGGAGCGTTTAGATTATATATATTTTTTTAATTTGGTAAATAATTACTCCTAATTCTTTACGTTAAAAAACATTTTTGTTTTTTAATAGTTTTCCTATTGGTTTTTACATATTAATTATTTCTTTTTAATCGCAATGTGAATTATTTTTTAAACTCAAATACAAATAAAACATCGCGTTATTTTAATAATAATATCCGCGAAACTTCATCTCTCAGTAAAATTCAATGTTTAGTTATTTGAAAGTATTTAAATATGCTTACAAGCAGAAGTGCAGCCAATATAAATTGTAAGGTGTTTCCCGACTATTAAGACCCCAAGCTTCATATAAAAAGTCTTGTCATTTCTTGTCACAGATTCGGCTATCTCGATAAAGAATGTTTTAACGTTATTCATTAACCAACTGTGTGTATGTCTCTCTCTCTCTCTCTCTCTCTCTCTCTCTATATATATATATATATATATATATATATATATATATATATATATATATATATAGTTAAGGAGCAGTTAAATAAGTAGCTGTATAAGCAATATTAAACCAAACTAATAATAATGAACACAATGAAAATATCCATGCATACCGTTAGCCATTTACACAAAAAATTTGCGTAAGGGAAATGTACAAAACCAATAATATTAATAATTAAAGTACATTTTCGTTTTGATTATATTAAAACTATACTGTTCTCACTTAATAATATAAGTTTAATACGTTGAACAATATTTGGTGTGCATTTTTACCGTAGTCTATTTCACTAAAAAGTACTGAAATATTTATTATTGTAACGTAAAGTAAATACATCTATTTTACAAAATTTAGAAAATATTATTTTACATTTCAGTAATAATTTATTGATATTGTGTTTCTCTTTTGCATTACCGATTACATGCTTTAAATGGCTAAAGCAGAATAGATAGAGTAATCTACTGTTATTTTTGTGGTTATACGCAGCACGATTTTTATAAGAAATTCCAAATTGAAGAGTGTTTTAATATTTGTCTGTAATGTCAGCTTTACATATACACCAACTATATATTCCTTACACTATTTTGTGGATTTTTCATGGGTTATTCATAGTAATTTATAGTTTAGAACATCGATTCCACATAGTAAACGTTATTTAAAATAAATTTTGAAGTAACATTTGTTTGTACACTGGGTTAAGCTAAGTGGTACTTTTATAACTTCTGTTCTTTTTTGAACACACGCTAAGCTTAGGAGTCGTGTGTGTTTTACAAGCAAACGAGAAGTTTTACTGCCAAGAGAGAGATTCTGTCTCGGAGGGATTTCTCTGGAGGGCTGGAGTGAAACCACCATCACCCGTCACACTGCTACCAACCACGATGCGAAGAAAAACTCTTCTAATTTCGCGCCACGACAAAGTTTCCCACAACAACATTCATTAGCCACCCTTTGCGAGCGAGCTGGCCTCTCTTGCATCAGACAATCTGTACTCTTTGGACCATGAGCTGGCAGATCTACCCAAGGGATATTTCAAGAGTGTTTTATTCTGTAACTGCAAGAAAAAGTTGGTTTTGTATAAAAATAAACGAGTGAAACTGTATAATATTATTAGCGATGTTAGACTGTTAACAAATTCAAAATTTTTACAGCAAACAATTTCAAGCTTTTATCTTGGTACTTTTTACATTAAAGGTCTGACTCAAAGAATAATAAACAGTTTGTTGTGACAATTCTTTACAGTAAAAATGTTATACCAATATTCAATACATATTTGGAGTGAAATACATAAAAATATAAAAAAATATACAAGTTCTCAAAATCTCGTAATGTTTGACTCAACAAAAATTTGGTTACTTTGCACTTCTTAATTGGAATAACGCAAACATTGTTAGTACAGAATACAGTATCTTTTGGTAAGTTTTCTGTCCTAATAATTTAATTATGCTGTTTTATTAAAATTAATATATCATATTTTAATGGAAACAATTCACATGAGCACGTGTGGTATTGAGCAAACATTAAAAAATGCTTACACTTATATTTTTGTTTCTATTTGGAAAAACAAAAAGTTAAATTTTAGTAAATAATATTACTTTAGGAATTTGGGGTTTGCTACTTAATTTTAAACCTTTTTTTAGTTTCTCATAGAGAATGAAATTAATGTCAATGAAAAAATTTCATAAATGTTCCTTTCATGTCTTGCTTAATTATTAAGTGATTGATATGTACGTTGCACTGCAATGAACTTACTAATTCAAAAGAAAATTTCGACAGAACTTTAAAACATTTAACGAAAAAATATTAGGTAAATACCCACAAATATTTAACAATTCATTTGTGTGAAATTTTCCGTATTTAATAACGGACTCAGTGATATATATTCTGTACAATCTGCCAAATTTTGATTTTTATTATCTCCCAATGACGGATTACTTTCAATAATTTTAATGTATGGAATAATTTAGTGTTAGTATGCATTATCTGTTACCGAAATTCGTTCCTCTTTATGCTTTTTTCAACAAATGCAAAATAAATTACAGTGTTTCCTTAAGTATTACTTTAATTATAATCATTTATGTTTTTTTTTCTCTAGCATATACGTAACCGAATAGTAAAGTTAACAAATTCAGAAGTATGAAAAAGAATTAGGCAAGGTTAATGAGTTGAAATTTTTTTTTTTTTCATTTTTTTCATTTTTGCGAAGGTGTGCATGGAAGTAAATTCTACATTTATTCAAAACACCATGTCACGGTTATAAATATATTCCTTGGAGATGACCTATCACTAAGAAAAGGCTCCAGTTATATGCAGAGAAATGTTTTGCAATTTCAATGACCAGCGTGCTAGAATCCAGTGCATACTCAAGCCTCATATGTTCGTTCATTGTCTCTGGTTCAAGTGAGTAGCAGCTAGTAGGCAAATGGTCGAATACTTGATTATACACGGGAGAGTAGATTTAAAATAAAAGTTATTGAACTTGTGAAATATTCCTTCTAGTGAGTCACGGTGACAGGTCATTCGAACCAGTACGTACATACCTCTGCCCATTACCATTTTCCCTTCCAAGCCACCGTTTCCGGTGTATAATGTAATAGAAGCCACAAACTTTTATGCTTCAGTTTTATAACAGTCTAACATTATGCACAGGAAAATTTATATCTACATTTTAACACAAGCAACAATTTGGTGTATGGTTATAATAGCATCTTTACAAATAACATTTATATTCTTTCGAAAAACATGTCATTTGTGCTGACTGCCACGATGTTTATCATAAAAGTGTTAGGTACAATCAGATATAAAATACTGTGATTTTTGTTTCAACAATTTCTTTAAAACACATATAATAAGTGCATGCAGGATACATTCATGTTATATGTCACAATAAAAACTAAGAAATTAATGCAGTTAATATAAATATCTGTATAGTTAACACAAGTCCTGTTTGCACGACAAGTGATAATTGTTTCCATAATATAGACAATTGTGTAGAGCATTTAGCAAAGTACAAGAAATGTCGTTCCATCAGTACTAAACGTGTAACATTATTTTATCTGATATAGGTTAGGTAAAATAAAGAAAGATTATTCTTCAAAATAAACGAATAATAAATAATGAAATGAAAGGCAGAGTTATTGAAAAATAGACTAAGCAAAATAACTCCACTTATAAGTACACTTGTCGTTCTCAAGCATTCGTGATACGTTCTAAAAAATTTATACAAGTTTTTGTAAATAAATAAAGTCCGTTCTAATTAAAGCAGCATGATTAGAAAATGCTGTACCTAGGTAGCCGAAACGAACTAGCCAATGACAACCACCGTTGTTGGGGAAACCCAAGAACACGATCCTGACAGCACGTGTCATATCTGATGTCACCTGCTCCCGTAGCCACCTCAGTAATTGCTTCAATTAATCACGGGCCAGGATCCGATTATCCCTAGTTCTATTACAGGGATTAGTCTCCATACGTAAACTTGCTCGCCCACCCAGCCTGTGAATGGTTGCCCACACCTGGCAACTAAGGCATCCTCAATGAATCGAAATGCAGGGCTCAGTTTACTGTGTTTACGCCATAACATGAGTTTAATTAATTTTCCCCGTCGTTTATTAACCTAAATTTCGGATATCACGTATTGAACCTTACAATTTTTGTAGTGTCTCAAACATGAATGTAACTTCATAATGTAGTGACCATAAAAGCTAATGTTAAGAAGTCCGCTAGAAAAATTTTAATATCTCAAATTATGTGTCTCCTTATACCAAACAGAAAGACACCTAGTAGTATTCACAAAATAAAATTACTATTTTTTTTTAACTTATTGATTCTAAAATGCCGTTTTGGTTACAAGTTTTTTGATTATAATACAAAATTTTGTCTGCTCTAAATATTAAGCGTTTGTTTCATTAGTAGATGTAAATAAAGAGTCGGGTGATAGAGGGGCCCAAAACCTACTAAATAAACCAAACTTGTATAGTCAGATTCGCTGCCGTCTAAAAGTTATGATTTTTTTTTATTTTAGAACATTTGGCTGTACTCTAACCTGAGCTAAGCATTTACTGATGGTAGAAATAGTAATGATCTATGTGGAACTAAAATTTGTACATACTAAAGGTGATTAATGTCGTCACACTTTAAAACACATTTCACGTCTCTGAGAGTACCGCTTTGTGGGGTAAAAAAAAAATCACTTTCACAAAATTTGTGTACGGTTTTAAAGATAGTACGTTTAGATTGCACGAGGTCAAAAAGTATCAGTGAGTCACATAAAAGATCACCCGCAATTGTAAAAACTGTCCCATAGTAAAATTAATTAGTAAGTAACACCCAGTATCTGAAATTAACAAACGTCGATGCAGTAAATATGAAAACATAACGTTACGCAGACAATCTAAAATCAGCAATGAGGTTGAAATTAGCACGTGATTAAATAATAAAATGCAACTTAATTGAAATAAAAACATTATTTAACGTTTGAAATTATTAAACTATATTTTGAATGTAATATGTTTAGCTTGTAATGATAAAATGAAATGTTATTAATAAAATTGGTAATAGTCATTAATTTCATAAAACAAAATTGATATTATTGAAATGGAAAGTAAAGATAAATGAATTACATCATCAGGGACCCTTACGTAGTTGCTGATTCATATTCCCAGCGGCCGCGGTTATGTAGAGGCTAGTGCGCTTGCCTCCCGTCAGAGCGAACTGGGTGTAATTCCTGCATAGCGGCACAGGCAGACTTCCAGCATTTGATTAACAATACCACATATTTGCATACAGACTATCTGTTAAGGGTGCCACCTACCCGCACGTGAGAAGCTCAGAAATGACGTAGCAGTAAGTGTGACCTTGAAGCGCGCATCAAATGCAGCATCGCCTCAAAGAGCCAAGCGCTGAACTAGCGTGCAAGGTTCCCGCCGAACGGTTTTTTCTATGGGAAACTAAGCAGTGACCATATGATTTTATTGGTGAAAAATTTGCAACTAAGTTCAGTGCAGGTCGCAATCTGAGTTTTACATACAACCGGTTAGTACATTTTGAAGTACTGAAGTCTGGAAAGGCCATTTTTAGCCATGTTGGAAGGCTTAGAAAAAGTGTTTTTAATGACTTTGGAGTCTTAACAATGAGATTCAGACCTTGTCTGAAGTTTGTTTTCTTTTCGTACGTTGGCACATTCCGCAATCGTGGAATATTTTCGTAGAAATACATGTTTACGAACACAGTGCAATGCATTTGAAGCGTGGGGTAGGCGTCGCCTTAATATGCGACTACTAGGGTGACATCTATGAGAGCTAACTCGTTGATGACATCATTATCTCATTTTTGACGCAATTGATTCCTCCATGCCTCATTTAATATTTTGCTCCTTTCAAGACTAAATAGTTACGAAACATTTTCCAGGAACGTCTGCTCTTCAAATAGGCACTTCTAGTCGTGTAAATATATGTTCGTATAAGTCTTGGAGACTGTTTCCTCTGACTCTTGCGTGTTCGCTGTGACTCACTTGACTTCTTATTCTAGTTGTGTTACAACGTTGACTACCTTTAAATTAAATTCGAACGTAGTTGATGATAGGAACGACATTGTATGCACTAGTTTTATTTTACGCCGCATTAGTGTCTGAAAAATAATTTCAATTGAAAAATTGAGAGCAGACATGTATTCTATTAATTAAACCTTTGCACGCATTTAAGTACAGAAACGGTAATGTTTCAGACTGAATTTTAGAAGCAAAAATTTTGGTTAGAATCCACAATGTCCCTCTGTTGTATGATGCTACAAATATACTCGACTTTCTACACGTTATTGAAAAACAAATGTCAAGAAATGCCATACATAATAAAAATCTGATCTCTCGTACACGAGTTGAACACACCTCAAACACGTTGTACTTATGATTGATTTCAGTAACCATATGGCTAGCTTTAGAAGAAAATGACACGTATTAGAATAAATAATTCAAAACAGTAACATGTGTTTTTTTAGCCTGTTAACTGCAGTATGCAGATTACTGCGTATAGTCTGAGCCAGACTGTTTATTTCAACCTTTTGTGTCATAAAACGTATTAAATTCTACATAATTGTGATATAGGTCTATTTATACTGAAGTTCATATCATTACGCCTCTAATAGTAAAGGCGCCACAGAAAAAAAACCTTGAAGAAATCACTTAACGTACAAGATGATTCTCAAGGAGACACTGTCGCACACAGGGTATATTCCTTACATAATTTGGAATAAATGACATTTCTTTGGACCTAAGGAAAAACTGGCGGTTGTACTGCTACGTCTACGGGGAACATTTCGCACGAGATGCCGCAAATAACGTGCACAATATCAGAGAAGCTTGTCTGGCGTGGATTATTAGCAACTTAACACAAACAATATCGTCTTATAACGTATCACTCCTTGGATTCTTAATTTTATTACAAAAGTTTGAAACGTTTGGATTTGCCCTGAGAATACTGGGAAAATTGCCAACATTCATATTAATATTTTTCTGTTCTAATGATGTTAGTATTTCTGTGTGTGATGGTAATTCGAACGAATCATCCTGTATTTATGTCGCATTACTGACTATACCAACCCTAACATAGACGGTATAATGGTGAACTGTATACATTTGCAATTCTCCCTATGGTCGTATACGCCACATTAGATATTTTAAAGAATGCAATATTTTTCACGCAATTTTATAACTAGTAATAAATTATTACATACTATTATTTGAATAAAAATGATAATTGAAAAATGAGAACAAATAAATGAGATTGAGTAAATATAAACAGTTCTACTCGACAGGTATATTTACTATATTTATAAAATTTTTATTTATAACATTAAAACGAAACGTATAAATTAACCGTATGTTCGTGTAAGTAAATAATTGTGCTCATAATTAACGAATGATAGTATTTTTTTTTAATTTGCATAATAAAATATAATTGTGGAAAGTAAAAATTCTGTAACACTGTTTTAAACGTAGGAATGAGTGAAGGGAAATCTTTCTACCAATTGTAGACATATAAATGTTTACAATAAAGAAATTGTATTCAGATAGAAACCAATAATTTAAATTACTTTTGTGGTGCTCAGCTCTCATTTTAAATTCGCTTGGTCAAATGTTTAACCACGCGGAGTATTTCTGTTGGGACACATGTTCACGCAACATACCGCAGTCAGAACGTGTTTGTATTTAAAATAATTTCTATGCCTTACCCAAGACACATACTGTGAGTATTGTAGTCGTTTAGTGATAAGTATTGTCTTCATATCAACATGGACAACGAGACATTTTAAACAACTTACGATACTACGTATTGTTCACCAATGCTTTACATCATGTAAGGTAAACTGTTAAGCGTTGTAAAGAACTGTAATCTCACAGTTTGTGTCTAATAACTGATGAAATATAAATAGTGGTTCCCTTAAGTATACAAAAATAATAAAACCGTGTCATCAGTTAACAATGAAATAATTACATTCGTTTTACTTGTCTGCACGATTTATTAAAATTAAACCAATAGCTAGCTAACGATGAACGTTTCAGAATTTTAAAGTATTGAATTGTTTATTAGTTTAACAATAACTAAGATATTTTTGTTAAAAAATTTACAATGCAACTATGTAAAACAAAAGAAAATTAATCTTTAATGTGATAATTAACAGTAAATTGGTGAAGTTCTCAAGGAGGGCACACTTCAGAACATCTTACTTACCGAAGGGTTTTAGAAGACATTGAAGTGCGAATGCTTAATGAACGCCACCACGCTAACGGGACTGTAGTAGTAAAAGCAACGGTTTCAAGGCTATCATCTCAAAGGTCTGGGATGTTTTTCAAGAGGCAGCGGAGCTCTGTAGGGTAAGATCCCTACGCACTTAGAACTTCCTACAACTTAATGTGTAATCGGATTGTCTCGCGAGAGAGATGCTTTAATTTACGGTAAGTGCGATAAAATCTTAGTGGGTAGGGTAGGATCCTGTTGTTTCGATGAGATAGCCTATTGAAGAGACAGAATAAAAAGAAACTTCTTAGAATCTGTAAGCAGCGAAAAAGCAATAGTGGAATTTAAACGTACCACGTTCAAAATGGTATGGTTTGTCCAAGGTTGCGTTACGGACAAAAATTATGTAGTATTTGTTAATATAATTATCATAATTGCCACGTTGTAATAAACCCAAAATTATTTTAAAAACATTGCTTATACGAATAGTTCGTTAAAAATTTTATCTAAGCATAATATGGCACATATTTTTCTGTCTCAATAACAATCATACGTAGGCCTACTACTTTACCAAATATAGGAAACCTGGAGGGAAAATGTGAACCATGAATTTAATTTCGTATAATTTACTCAAATATTATCACAAACTTCCTGGAAAACAATTTAAATAAGTACCGTCATTTAAATATTAAAAATCTATATTTCAATGTTCTTTTCTTAATCCGGCTGACTTTACGTAATGTGTTTAGGTTTTTTTTTTATTTTAACATTTAATGTAACATGTATGGTCTTTTTGTGAAGTAAAAAGTTTAGATCTTTTAGAAAGCTTACACTCTATTGACATTGTCAAATTTGTTAAATTATACATAGTTGAGTTGGGATAGTCCAAAAAACTGTTACTATTTTATATCACTTTAGAAAATACACACATAAAATTTAACTACGCTTTACTTGCAAAAAATATTCAACAGCATTACAAATATTATCTTAGACCCGCGTCTATATTATGCTAATTATAAATGTAATTTAGATGTATTAAGCGCTCTCAAGAGGGAAATGCTATAGGATATCTAAATAATTCCTTCACTAAGAAATTATGTATAGATTAAATCGGCACGGTTCGAGCCAGGAACGATTTGTTTACTACCTACGAAATATTTTGTATGCTGATATTCAGCAGCTGCAATATACTCTAAATAATTAATTTACGTAACTCAACAAAATTAATTTATTTTAATAGTTTTGTCCCGTGTTTTGAGGTCAAATGTTAGTTTTAGAGTAAAATCTGAGTAATTAACGTGACTATTTGAAACAGCTCCATCACCGCTATCTCCTTACATATTACCTTTCACGACCATTGCCGTAAAGCTACATTTACTGTGCTATCTGGAGTGAGAATTGAAAAATATGACCTCTGATGGCAGAGTGTTCAGTTCCTATTTTGTGATATCGTACCGACCTCTGTAGCGTAGTCGGTTAGGCGCCGGTCTACGATGCGAGATGTCCTGGGTTCTGAACCCATCTCGGGCTAGGATGTTATGTCCTACCCTTACCTCACTTCATCCTCGTCGGCTTTAATACCACGTGGTTAAACCCTCTTACCTTTTACCTTGTGGTAGCGTGCGTCCCACCTAACTCATGCTTGCTGGCTTCTGATACGAATTTGCCTACGTTCCTGCACATCTTATTTTTTCATATCTTGGATAAGTTGTCTTGACATGGAAGGTTTTAAAAATGTTTATTTTTCAAGGGGAGTATTTTATTAAAGTAATGCAGTGTTTTAAATGCAACCTTGTTATGGTGGTATTTTTCAGTGCATCGCACACAATACCGAGATTCGTTAACCACTGCTTAGCTCCAAAAAATTACAAAATTAAATTCAAGTGTGCGCAAAAAATTGTATACCGTAAAATGGGATTATTTCTACGCACTTCTTGGATTTAAAATATTGTTAGAAGTAAATGTGGTCTTAAATTGGCAAACCATCCTAAGTGTTAATTTCCTGAGTGTTTATTTTAAAGTTTATTTGACATAACATTTCGCTCATAAAAGGACAGAAAATAAGAAAAGATCGTCCTTGGCCTACGTTAAATCTGTTAATGATTCGGATGCAAACAATCTTCATTCTGATGAGCAAATTACTAGTTTAAATTGTGTTCTACCTGGGCCAAGTTCAACAGTCTTCACATTCACTCGCATTAAATTTTTATCATTATGCATTGAGACGTTTGAGGAAAACATGCATGACTGTAAATTCTATAAAGCTTTTAGGCTTTGTTAACAGTAGGAAGCTATTAATTTACACGGTGCAGGCGACTGGCCGGCAACACACATTACCGCAATCGAACATTGCAGGTGACAATCACTACTTGTTTTAAAGACCACCACTCCTAGACGGACATCTGTGGGCAGACACATCACATAGACATATCACGCAGCATATGTCTTGTGTTCATTTACTCTCAGCAAGTTCCAATTTTTAATATACCATGTACGCACAAATACGGCACAAATATAGTCAGAATGGATTTAGTTTCTTAGACATACTTCATTCCGAAATAAATTACTGTCAAAGAAAACTGAAAATAATAGAAAAGCATAAATGAGCAGTGTGTGCCTTTTTTTCCTCCTGCAAGCAGCGTGGTGCTTAAGAGGACGTGGTACATAATTCAACGCTTAAAGCATTAATCTATATCAGTAGGTTTCTTGAAGCCAATTTGCGAAAGTTAAACAGAAGCAATCCTAGACAATAAATTTAGACAACGTTTTAAACGAAATTGTTTCCAGTGTTACGAACTTATGAGGCAAAATCTCTGACGCTGGAATCTCGTGTATTTAACTGCGGCGCATGATCTCACGCGTAACGAAATAGTAATCCTGGATAAATATTTACTAATAAAGTTGCCAAACACCACTATCTAGGATTGTCATTGAGTATTTTATCAATGTTGGCTTCGAAAAAATCACAGAAATCAACTGATGTTTTCAGTGTTTATTCATCTACACCGCACTTTTAACCATGCTCTCCACGAATTCGCCGATCCAGCTGTATGTCCTTGGGCGTGAATGGCACACAGACAGGTTGGTGTCCTCAGACAGTCCCACAAGGTAGACCTCGCTTGCCTCTCGCAGTGCCATCACGGCCGAGCTCTGGGAACGCAGTTCCATCTTGAAGTCCTGAGCGATTTCTCGTAACAAGCGCTCGAAAGACAGCTTGCGGATGAGCAGCTCGGTGCTCTTCCGGTATGGTATCGCCTGATTTCTCTCAGGGCGACGGTGCTAGGCCTGCAGCGATGTGGCATACTCTGCTTATTTATGTTTTCCTATTATTTTTGTTTTCTTTGACAGTCATTTATTTCTCAATGGAGTATGTCCAAGAAACTAAATCCAGTCATGCACTCCCATTGCAGTTATCTTTCAAAAATCAAACAAATACAGTTTTTGAAGGAATGCAAAACACGTACGTAACCGTGCATGAATGCTATCCTGACTCAGTATTAAGTACGATATTTTAATATGAGTTTCGAATATCTTTATTTAACTCAGTAAGAATACGACTACTCCTGTCGAAATGGTCATAAAGCAGTGAAAATACGAATGTAGTGATATTTAGTGGTCTACCCGATTAGCTTTTGCCCACTGTTTCTGAATTATTAAAATTATATTTTCGTACATAAGGACAGAACCAATAACCATGAGGCGTACTATACACAGTGTCCAATGAATACATTGTGCGCCAGCGTCCAGATCACGTGAACTTTCTGCAAGACTGGTATAGACAGCTAGCAGAGTGACGCAGTTTCATATAATGACGTAATGGCGAGCATCACATTAAATACAAATATTTTGACTGTATTTTTAAGCGTCACGCCACGGGTATCGTAGTTAACGTCAATATAACGGCTTAAGAACGTAATTAAAGTTTTGCTGTTATCTAATTCTCATGTCCTTTATTGTTGGCAGATTACCGTGTAACATAATATAACTGGTAAATTTTAGCTAATAGGGCTGAGAGTTCTCAGTAATAAAGGAAAATAATTAGACAAATTTTAAGAAACACAAATATTTATTTGGCAGCCTTACATTACATGTTGATGTCTATACATAAATGTATGCACACTTGAAGGACTCGGGTGGACTTTGCAGAACGGAACTAATCTAAAAAAATATTTATTTTTAGATAATTATTCCAAGTAGAAGAATAAGGTACGAAGTGTATCATAGAAAATAACTAGTATAAAACAGTAATACTTGAATAAAAAGAAGAAGTCAGGAAAAAGTGATTTCCACAAGGTTTAATACGAACATAATCAGCTTAGTTCTCAACCTGTTATAGTATCAACTCTTAAAGCTCGAGCGTGTTTATTGTGCGCTGCTTAATATTAAAACGAACAATACATATATAAAAATGTCTATATTTATAAACCCATTGTAATATCGCACGTCAAATAACACGAATTTTTATAAGATTACGTTTAGCCAACAGCTTTTGCACAATTAGAAATAAATTACAATATATGTATGAATGATTGGTACAAACGGTATAGGCTATATCTTCGCAATAGGATATGTAGCTGATTTTAAGAAATGTGTTAATGCGTGGACCACAATCCAAATACATGCGTAATAATTCAGCGCTTGTGCACTGACAAATCACCGCGCTCTAAACACAACCCACAAATTTACTGTCAGAAATTTGTTAATTCATGAAACATTACTGGAAACCGACTAAAACCGGATATTTTATTGCTCATTGATGCCTTTGTATTTAATCATATCTAACACGAAGTACCTTTTCCAGTGAATGAATCATTAGTAAATAAAAAAATAATATTACTCCAGCAGTTTTACGTAGTCTGTTCTTCACCGAAGTTTTAAACTCTCATTCGAGTGTTAAGTGACTGAAAACCATTAATTTTAATATAATTTTCGTAGGTTTAGATTGAAAACGATAGATACAGTTTGAAAAACAAATTTTTGGACATGGCTAAACTGTTGTGTCCTTAATATTATAAAATAGTTTTGCTCAAACAACACTTTATATGAGTTAATACAATATATGTTGACATAAATATGATATGTCTACATATATTTAAATTACTTTTGTTCCGCACGACGGTAATACCTTGTGGCGTGTGGTTCGCCACATGCTTATTTTGTTTGACTTGCTGTGGTTGCAGTGGATGCCAGTGGTTGATTGCCGACTTTGTATTTATGGGAACTTGTTTGTTGGAGTGATATCCGAGAAGAGCCGAAGTACGAGGGACTATTTGCTTGCGCGGAGTGGTGCGGGGTCTGCTGGATTCTCCGAGCCTTCCTACGGC
>PNEQ01037848.1:0-13134 GCA_003012365.1 Medauroidea extradentata
ATGGGAACACTCGTGTTCCTGAACCCTGTGCGTCTACCTGATGACGGGAACACTCGTGTTCCTGAACCCTGTGTGTCTACCTGATGACGGGAACACTCGTGTTCCTGAACCCTGTGTGTCTACCTGATGACGGGAACACTCGTGTTCCTGAACCCTGTGTGTCTACCTGATGACGGGAACACTCGTGTTCCTGAACCCTGTGTGTCTACCTGATGACGGGAACACTCGTGTTTCTGAACCCTGTGTGTAAACCTGACTATTGGAACACTCGTGTTCCTGAACCCTGTGCGTCTACCAGTTCCCGAAACGTCGTAACACTGTCTGTCTGGAAAACTGCTGTGTTTTGTTTTGTCTCCTCATTGTGTCGTTTGTCTTTTCTGTATTGGAATTTCATGTTGTGTTTGTATCTTGCTGATTAAGCATACTCTGCTTATTTTATGGTTTCTTTTTATTTGTTTAGTTTTCTTTAACAGTCGTTCAATTTGCAATGGAGTACGTCCAAGAAACTGAATCCAGTCATGCACTCCCATTGCGCAGTTCGTTCAAATATCATGCCTAAAACGTAATGTTACGAATTTTCGGAATTACATACATAAGGAGGTTAAATGGGATGAAAAGTGATTAAATGTGTTTTTAATTAATTGTCCGTATATCTTGAACCTAGCGGACAATTTTCGTGTTTTTTAGGTCCAAGAGACAGCGATTAAGTAGTCTAAAATGTGATACAAGGATATTTCGAAATTCACTCTCTCAGGAGCTGAAAAGACCTGGAATGTGTTTTATATAAATCTTCGATCTTTATCGAACCCATCGAAAGAAATTAGGATATTTTGTTGCTTCAGGATGATGATTACGTAAATGGCTGTTAAAGGGTTTTTTCAGATTTTTCAAAATTCGAACTCTCACAACTGTACAGAGGTGATATGTGATATTTTAATGAATGATCGAATTTGCTTTCAGAATTACCTATCGTTGTGCTTTTAGCTTCCACTGAATGCTTGAACAAATACCTAATTAGTGAAATTAAATTATCTAAGGGGGTGAAAAGGCATAAATTTTTTTTTCTATCAGACGATGATACTTATCTAACCAGTAGAGATATTGAATCGTTGTTCGCATTAGGATTATGCTTACGTAAGTAACTAAAAAAGTATTGCAATTTTTTTACTATGTAAGATAACTTCATTAAGAAGAAAACATTGTGAACTTTCAAGGCAGACGATTCGAAAAGCAAGTACGACCAGCGAGAAATAACTTACACAGGAGTTTCATTCTACAGTTATATTGAGACGCTGTGTTGTACAACATCTATGAGCCAGACTATTTTATTTTTAAAAGTAGTTTTCATGAATAATTTCGACGTTATGTGACGTAGTTGTTTGTAGCTCCGACCTATTGTTCGGAGGTTCCGGGGTCAAATTCCTTGAAAGTCTGAGAAAATGTGCTTGTCTAACACACTAAGATGCAAGGAATATGAGATTAGTGCAATTTGCAAGTTATGAGAATGGATTGTGCAGTCCACTATGTTCCCCGTCAGCATCAGCCCACATCTCACTAACCTCTAGGTTGGAGCCCCAAATACTTTCATATTTCAGTGAAACATTATCCCGCAAAACTCCTTAACGCCCAACTTCAAGTGAAGGCTTACAAAAATAAATATGTTATTGAAGGCAACATCACCAATAGTGGTTGCCCTCGAGGTAAATCAGTCATAATACCGCGTAAACTACGTATTTCAATCGATTATCTTATATTTAACAGCCTGTAATTACCTCACTACGTCAACTTTGCTGTGACTATAGATAAGGTCAACGAGCTATATAGTTAACATAGAGGGGCGGAAACGCTTCCAAAGTGAAGCCCAATTGAACGGCGGTTTTGACCCCAGAAAACATGGCGAACAGCAGTGTGGCCAACATTGTGTTAAAAATCTGACATTATGCTCGCATAAAATCCGTTACTTTTTAGCTCCACTATATTCCCGCTAAACACAGGAAAAAATGCCAATAATTATTGTAATATATTATACTGTAATAATGTTTAAATTAGCATAATCGCTCTCGTCTCTCGACCGGATATAAGTGTCTGCCATTTTATCTAGAGTCAAAATACCATGTTCAATTTGGCTTCACCTCAGAGCCCTGGAGATTGCTGTTTCCGCCCCTCAATGTTCACTATATAGCTCGTTGGATAAGGCACAGTCGCTGTTACTGGCAGGGACAATCTGAAGACTGCTTTACGCGTGGACAGCTATAGCTACTTATCCTGCTGCAGAGTTAACTCAACTAGCATATTTGTCTTTCTAACACTTGATGACTGAACAACCTGTCTGGTGTACAAAAAGGCATCTGCTCTGAGAAATACACGCGAGAAAAGCCACGGGCGTACTGCTAGTTAACATATAAATAGACAGTCACATTTTTTTCCTAGTATAAAATTGTTGATACACGCATTCCCAAACGGCTTCATATCCACATAACGACATCCCACACCGGTTTTCAAGACCAAAGCTGTTAACAATCATAAAATTTGTTCACTTGATATGTAAATGAACGAACGGTAATATAAAGCGATCTAGAGTACTTGTAAGGATTGGGTATGATAAAATTATGGTTAAAAGCAGCATTTTGGTCACAGAAACTGTTTTTGATAATTTGATTTCTAGGAAGCACTGACCACTCAAGCTGCCCGGAATACCAGATTAGAGAACTAGCTAATTTACAAAATCGCCCGTTCACTTACGTCTCTCGAATTGTGCTAGTGCTACCACGTGGCGTCAAAAATAAAGACGTATACAGAGTAATTTAATTTAATTTATTGCGTAAGCATCGTATTCGTTCAATGCGCTGGTCAGTTCGTATTTTCATATTAAGTTGTCGAAAGTGGGCCCAGAAAAAATTGAAGCAACCTACATGGTTGACTTTATCGAGGAAGAGGTAAAGCTGTGAAGTGTATTAAATTGAAGAGTTTCATTTAAGGCATGTACATACAATCTTAATGTCGTTTGAATGTAAATAACTTAAATACAGTTGTTTGTATATCACGTACAACTTTATCACTCAATAGACACGTTTGGCCAAAAACTGTAATATCTTGAAATATTATACCAACATATATTTATTATACGAGTAGGCGAACAGAAGTACCGGTACTTCACTTCGTGATTGACGCCGTGAATGTTGTAGTGAGGCCTGTAATGATATGTGGCAACACCGCGCCAGCAAGCGTGCAGCAGGGTGAACGACTAGGTCTATAGTGGGTCTATTCCCGTCTAAACGTCGGATATTTGCAGTGAATGACAAAAAAACTTGATCGTTCGTTTGGAAGTATCGGAGTAGTAGAGTAAATAGAACGACTTAATCACATTTAGTATCGAGGAAATAAACGTGTGTTTATTACCTAGAACACTTCTATGGCACCCTAGCGTTTACTCTACTGTGAATAGCCTTCTATGCAGTTCTTTTATACCAGGTCACAGCATATTTATAAAAGTCAACGTGTTTTGCACAACATGATATTGAAAATAAACTAATGGTCGCATCACGCTCTTTTGTTTCGACGCTAACTGTAAGCTACGTTATTTGTATCTGTGTAAGTTGTCGTGGAGGACACTGTACAATTTTTAGCATAAAGTAGCCTTAAACACTTTTATAATTGATTGAAATAAAATTAATTTGAAATGACGCTCTACATGTAACAAAAATTCTCTCAAATTAATTTTAAATACATGCGAAACTATTAAACCACTGTTTTTTTTTTCTGCGATAACATTCAGTCCTACTCTGACGATGTTAAAAACTCTAGTGCTCGACCAGTAGTAATTTAGGAGGAATTTACCGTGAAACATTTTCCTAAATCAAGTGGTACCTCCAACCAGTGGAAAAGCAAGATATCTTTAGTCCCAGAATTTACGTAATTACTTCATTAACTAGTGCTGCAAATGATTTTATTACCACTAATTTCCTAGCCAGAATTAAAAAACCAGTGAACTATCCACTTCCATTCTATTGGAAAGTTGTTGAGAAATAAGTTACGTATAGACTCTTCGCGATAAAATGAGCACTGCTTAAATTTTTCTACCAGTCATTCTGCGATCAGCTTTATTATTTCAACATGAAAACTACGTTGAAACTAAAAACACATCTAAAAGCTTCATCGCCCTCAAAAACTTAAAACCTTTGGCTCCATTAAGATAGAGTTATGGATATAAGTGTTGGGAAGTGCTCATTTTAAAGTGCACAGACTATAGGCACATAGGACAGCAAGTTCCGAAGTAGATGACATCACTTGTCACTGCCTCCGTGTATTAGTACTACACGTAGGCTTCATCCACAATATTGTTTATTAAAACAATGTTTGTCTTAATTCACTCATATCTACACAAACGTATTATTCAGGTGACGCTGATTCGTTCGACGCCTAACATGGCTATTTACTACTTAAATTAATTAATATAATTATCTCCATTATGAATTTTATCGGGCTCACTGCTAGAGATACATATTTTTGGGTCGTCACAAGTAACACAAAGTTTGCAATCAGTGACGTTTTTATTTGCTAACTGTAGTCAATCTTAATTTGTTACAGAAATATTTTACAACAGCCAAATATACATTCATTAGAATGTATTTTATGTAATATATTTCAGACTGTAGGAAGCTGATGTTTAAATCAACATTTTCTTTATATTCGAATAAGAATTAATATTTTATATGAATCACAGTGCATGGCAAACTACGTAACAATAACGGTTTAGTGACATTTAGCTGTGTTTCGTCTCCAGACATTCCTACTGCGGTTAAGAAACTCTAATGCCAGTGTAGTGAGTCGTATTTGACTCGAAAACCACGTGCTACTAAAAGACTGGTGTTGTACCGTGAAGGTCTTTTGAAGGTCAATGCTGGAATCTGATGGTAGTAAAGCCAGCATAATGATTATTTGAACATTAAGTCTAAGTGTGAAAACTAAATTACTGTCAACCTAGAAGAGGTTCTCTTGCTGTGCAAGTGGCCAAAATTGTTGATGATATACTGATGACATTTTGAGTTAAAGTTTGCATTCAGTATGTCTTAATAGCATTTTCGGTCCCGATTAGTATCAGAACTGTTCCATTATTTCTTGGGTAGAGCATTGTCACAGTGGTAGTGTTATGAACGTTATACTGGCGCTGGGAAGAATATATTTTCATTTTTGATTCGAATTCATTTATTATAACCTTCGACTTAAAATTTTAGTATAAAAATTAATAATGAGTGAGGTATTTCATATTGCTATAGTAACATAGTCTTCGATCAGAATGTTGTAAACAATAAACACGTAAATATAAATGCGTCATAACGTATTTATATTCATATTCTAGTGTCCACACATGCGAAACTCAACAAAGAAGATCCGTTTTGCTATTCTGACGGAGTTTAAACTAATATCTGTAATCTCTCATACTTCGTAATCTTGGTGTGTTTCAAAGAAACATGTGTTAATAATGAGCATCATGAAGCTCCTACTGTGGCCCACTGAAGTTCACATGTGATATTATTATTAATAATTTTGGCTACGTATGTGAGTTAAGGGTTAGTATGTTCGTAAAATTATTATAACTAAAGAAACAGACCAACTTGAAACATTAATATCCCGCATAGTCATATTTATGTTCAGATAGGATTACAGTTGATGTAATGCCAGTTTAAGTTTCATAATGGAGTGTTTCCGTTAAAATTATGTTTCAAAATACGAACGTCAAACAGAATTCGTTCGCAGTTCTCTATTAAGAGCTCCGCCTGGTCAGAGCTGCCTTGCATTTTACGAGGCATGAATACAGAGGTGTTATAGGCGCGGCACTGGCAAGGATTTCAAATGCGCAATTGCTTGTCAATCCAAGCTGCTAATTCTGTTTTGTGTCCTTACGTCGTTTATCTATAACACTTCCAGCGGGTATCTCATCATTTTACTTCTCCGTCGCTTTTATTTCACCGCGTGTGTGCACGAAAATAGGCTACATTCAATTTTTTTGCTGAATTGTAATATTAAATAATTTTCGATAGGTTTACTATACTACATAGCTTTACCCACAGTACTGGAATGATTATTTTGTAGGGCAAAATTAATGTGCTCAATACAGGCCTAAAAACACATTACTGGCACGAACCAGAAGTGTTACGAATTTTTAATAGACCAACATAAGTTGCAAATATTTTTATATATACTGTATCATCTGCCATCACACCGAATCAATGGCATAAAAATATATATATAATCCCTATGCGAAGTAGGACAAATTAAAATAAACTGGTACTCGAAATCGTCTTAATGACAATTTAAGAAGGCCACAACACACAACCACTGTGCAGTGAAAAGTGCAGTTTACTGAAACTGTGTAATTTTTAGGTCTCTTATTAGTCCTAACAAAGTAAGAAGAGTAGTATTTTTATATTACAGTGCATTAAGTAAGATAAGGATGTTTTAATATTTTATTATAGCCTACACTAAACTGTGATTGACACCTACTTAAAAGCAAAATAGCATTTACGGGATTAACTAAGGCGCTAAATAATTACATAACAATTATTTACTTTTTCTGATCGCAAAGTTGTATATTTTGAGTCGCAATTTTGACGGGAAATGTGCAAGTACGGAAATTAGCAAAGGATATTTCGAAAATGACACCAATGATTTCGACAAGGATTTTATTTTTGAGGTTGTTATGTAATGATACTGTCAAACATAACCCTTAAATTCGTAATTTATAAGATGAGACATTTTAATAGAAAAATACAAAATGAAAGAACGTAAATGCATAATATCCTTGTAGATAAACCGTCATTATGTTAAAAGTTAAAATTGTTCTAGCGTTATGCCACTATTTTTCTCCCAATTTCGTTACATTTTGATGCGTGCTCAGGACCCGAGAACAACTCTCTTTCCCTTGCGGTAACACTGTTGGTGAAGCTGTTACAATCAAAGTATCTTTACATAAAGTACGGAATATTTCGCAAATTCAATGCCCAGCATGTTAGAATACACGGTCCTGTGTACAATCTTCGTTTATTGTATTCCACAACATGTCTGCAGTTCTGCAAAAAATACTATAAAATAAATACAACAAATGAGCTGCACACCATAATTTTCAACTCCGTGAGTTGTGTACTTTTTCCTCCAAGGACTTGTATTTTGCGACCTGCAGCGCGTGTCAATTCACAACCTGTGATTGCGCCTGTAACTTAGTGTGTCTGCGGTACATGCCGAACATAGCCGAACGGGACTTAGAAATATTTTTGGCTCCACGAGTGCGCTCATTTATTCTGAACAGCACAGTACGTAACTGCAATACTTTGAAAAACACAAATTTGTTGATTTTTACTATTTGGGCTTTTAAAATGCTAGCGGGTCATTATTTGTTTAGTATTCCTGCCGCAACAAAGTTTCATTTTCTGCATGGTTCGACTGTTTTTGTTTTCTCTTCTATTATTACAAACTATATTCATCCAGCAAGCGGTCAAATACATTGTGACGTGTGTAGCCGTCCGTAGGGCTAAGCATACTGCGCATGCGTAGTTATATTAGAGCAAGGAATTGTCACAGTTTTGTCATGAATAAGTAATATCCTTAACCTAAACCTTTATGTAAACGTTTAGGAATACCGGCCTTAGAGCCAAACAATTACTGCTAGCTCGTTAGTTGTGTGTATTCGCTGTGCCGCCTCAACTATATCATTTAACCACCTTAACGACAATTTCGAAGGAACCGCGAAGGTTATACGTGTCTGGAATAGCTTCGTTAATTCAACATCTAACAAATTTAACAAAAATTATTCATAAAACATTAAATCATAAATGTTTTTACACCCTACAAGCAATACAGTATTTTATTTTGTACTTTAAATGTAGTCTAGCAGAATAATAAATTTGCTAATAAATGTATACATACTGTAATCAGTTGTATATTTTAACTTTCAAATACCTGGAGCAAATGTCACTGCAAGTTATGTACGCACTACTTTTAACGTCTTAAACCCTCCTTCACCTTGGATGACACAAGGTATCTTGTCACTAATGTCACAACTTGACGCTGCCTTCAGGCAATACAAAAATCCCTAACACATACTACTGAGATGGCAACCAGATATTTCGAAAAGTATCGTGCTCTAAGAAACAAATGCACCCAGTAAATTCGTAAAGCGAAATTTGCGTATTCCGCAGAACTCGCTGAACGAAATACGTCATCTGCCCAGCTATGGAGAAATCTGCGGGGTTAGGTTTGGGTAAGAAGGAATCCCCAAGCACGTGCGATTTCAGTCCAACAGAATTTAATTATTTTTTCTTAAACAATGCAATTCTCATGGCTACGGGACTTAAAGATAATACGTTGAGGAAACTATGTATTCAAAATCCATATTCCCAAGAAACATTCGAATTTGGTAAAGTAACTTCAAAGGACATTAGTAAAGCAATTGGTCGTATAGAAAGTTCTGCGGTTGGCATAGACAACGTATTGTTGTGAACCATGTAACCCTGGTTCTAATACAGCGATCAGTAACCAGGCCACCCGGCCAGGAATTACATAATATGAAACATAAGTTGCTGCAAACTGCAAGGCAGAACTGCCCACTCCAACAGCGACACGAGTTGCCACACAGGGCGCGATAAAGGGGCGTGTCACTCTACCTACGAGGTCTGTCTGCCCCATATCGTCGCCAGGACTACTTCACTACCAAGATGCACCACGACGTCCAGATATACGACGTGCCGATCAGCCTCGGCATATTAACAAGGTCATCGTCGTAACTAGACTGAGTGGCTCATAAGTATTCATGAATGTCTCTTAACTATTCTTGCCTCCCTCCGTAAAGAACATCGTAAAAGTAATGATATAGTTGTATATATTGTAGATTAAAGCCGTACCTTATATTTATACTGCGAGTCTCACTTATACTATCAGATTCCCAAATTATATAAATAATAATACATTGTACGTTTTACGTAAAAACTCTAACAATTATTAAACAATCAGAAAGTAGCATCTTTCCGTAAACGTAACAATCTCGATACACGTAATAAAGTTACTTCTCCCTTGTATAATATTACCTCTACAAAAATAATACATTTTTCATTGACTCACTCTCAATTCCCTAGCACCGCCCTTGTTAAACACAGAATCCCTCTTCATTACCGTCCAATACCTATTTTACCAGAGCTTTCGAAGATAATTGAACACATCGTCTTAGAACAAATGAAAATTTGTCTCGGCAACAATAAACTTCTTGACGAATGTCAGTCAGGTTTCCGTGCTAACCATAGCACTAGCACTGCACTTGTTAACATAACTGATGATATCAGACTTGCTATGGATAGGACATTCACTACGCTTCTCGTGCTATTAGATTTCAGCAAAGCCTTTGACACTGTCGACCACGATATTCTGCTAACCAAACTCGATAAGAATTTTAGTTTCTCAACGAATGCTGTTGCTTGGTTCACGTCATACTTGTGCGACAGACATCAAAGTGTTATTTCTGGGAACGCAAAATCTGACTTGCAGAGATTAAGAGCTGGTGTCCCACAAGGTTCTGTGCTCGATCCTGGTCTTTTCACTTTGTTCATTAATGACCTTCCCAAATCGCTTAAATATTCACAGCGTCATTTATATGCCGATGATTTGCAATTACATTATTCCTTTCCTCCGGTCGACATCGTTAAAAGCGTTACTGATTTTAACATGGGCCTTGAGGTCGTTGTTAATTGGTCTGCTGAAAATAGGCTTCTAATTAATCCCCTTAAAACGCAAGCCATCATATTTAACAACACTGAGTTTGTTCTAAAATCGGTAATTTCCGAATCCCCGAAAATCTTTGTAGGCGGTACAGAACTGTCAATAAGATCGAACGTCAAAAACCTAGGCATTACTTTGAATACTGCACTTAACTGGTCGCACCATATTCCTATCGTAAGCAAGAAGGCGCTATCGTCCCTCCATGCGTCTAAAAACCAACTCCTAGAACGTGTAAATATATCTTATACAGGTATTATTTTTTCCATGTTTTGATTATTGTGACGTAATTTACAGCGACCTTACAGAACAACAGGCAAATAGATTACAGAAAATTCAAAATGCACGTATACGTTTTATACTTAATCTTAAAACCCGTGATCACATTTCTTGTTATTACGGAAAGTTGTCATAGCTGCAGCTAGTACATAGACGTAAACTTCATAGCTTACAAATCTTAAGATAAGTTTTGTATTCTAAATCCCCGCCCTATCTCTATAAGAAATTTAACTTTCTCTCCTGCCACAATGTTGGTACTTGTTCAAAGGATAACCTAGCTTTGTTGATACCTAGGCATCGCACAAGCGCCTATTCCAAGGCATTTATGGTAGCCAAGGCTCGCTATTGGAATGCATATGTAGACTCAGTGAGGCATAAATATGCCCAGTCTTCCAATTTCAAAAATGCTGTGCTGAACTCTCTTAGACAAGATCATTATATAGCATGAACAGTGAATTAAGACATATACCTATGTATATGAATGTGCGAGTGAATGTGATAGTTAATGTTTATATTTTTTTTCTTTATTGTATTGTGATTTAAAATTTTTCTTGTTTTTTCTTTTAAAAAATTGAACTTAAATGCTGCAATGCTATTAATTAATGAAGCTATGTAAATTTAAGATTTATTTTTATTCTTCTGTTACGTTGTAAAATGCTTTCATATTATGTATACTGTGGTTAAGTGTAAGACAATACGACTTCGCCTTAACTTCGCCACATAAAAATTAAGACGACTAAATAAATAAATAAACCTTGTGTAACATATAGTTTCTCTATGTTGCGAAAGTCGGTAAAATTTGCTTATGTTTGTTGGTTAAACTGCTTGAAGCAAGAATGTTAATATCTTTGGAAGCTAATTCCCCGTGTTATAGTTTAATTTTATTTGCATTTGTCTTTAGGCGAATCAGTTAATTGTATGCTCGGTGTAAACTTGTAAACGTTTCCACAAATTAAACTTTTTCTAGACGTATATTTTCTTCCTTCAGTGTAGGGTTTTTATTTACTCCGACCAAGTTACCGATAGACGGGAGAACGATTTTGCAGGGAGATGACAGTTATGACAATGAGGAGGAAAGAGTAGTGTAAACAAAGGAAAGGAACGATTTTTCTAATAATTTATTTTATTTTATTTTATAATATACAAATTCAGCCTCAGGCTGGTTTACAATTCGTACGTAGTTAGAAACTATTCACATTAATGAATAAATATTAATTACGAATATTACAATATTATTACAAAAGAATTGGGAATAAACGGAAGAAAAATGTATCACCTTCGACGAGATTTGATATTGTAATGGAATTTAATCAACCAAATATGATGAATACTGTTATTCAATTCACTGCGATGGTCTTGTGAAGCCTCAAGAAAGAAAATATAAAATTATTTATGATATAAGAATATTTCGTCAATAAGTTGTATTTCGCGACGCCCGGGAGGAAGAGGTTTCGATAGCCAGGGCGGAGTCGTCGTCTCGAGGGTCCGAGGAGACGTCTGGGGTGGAGGTCGTCGTCCAGCCTGGTTCTATAGCCTAGTGAGAGCTACTCTTACTGTGCTGTTCCTGGTCACCTTCCAGATCCCGTTACCCACGTCGTGAGATGTTTGTTAGCATTAAAACTACCGGTAAGGTCAACTGCACGGACTTCAAAGAGGTGTCAACCCCAGCTACTCACGTTAAAATTCTGCTCACCGATATCGAGTATTTAGTGATAAGTGCAACAAAACCCATAGTATAACCCTGAAGATCTGAAGAGTCCATCATTGGTATTTGCAAGATGTCATAAGGAAACCTATGATAAATATCGTATGAGTTGCAGTGTTGTATCCCTCACCTACCTGTAGTTTGGCACGGTATTATAGCCAAATCAATCACCCATTTTTCATGACACTAGGTTACCCAATATTGTTTTAATTTCATTTGCACGCCTTAACATCAAGTTAATTTTAGAGTTGCTTTGTGAAAGCTAAATTTTTATCAGCATATCTATTGCATCACACACTTTACCAGCTCAATAAACACTAACTTCTACAATTCAAATTTGTTTCTTTAATCCACACTTAGATTACTTGGTTGATGGTGCCGGCCCTTTTACACAACACATTACCTACAAAAGAACTCCTTTAAAAATACGTGTTTGTTTGTACAGACGTCACAGCTGATACATTTGTTTGTACAAAAATAACTATAATGATCTGAAACTATCATGTATTGTACATTTTAGTATTGCAATGTATAATATATGAAAGTGTAACTTTTGTACTATTGTGATATTTTTTTCTTATGAAGTATGCATGCAACCACCACTGTAATTTATTGTGTTTATATCATATAGCACGTGTGGTGTGCATTCAAGTTACAGTTTTCCCTCTTTGCTTTATTGTAATTGTGTTGAACTTAAATTGTTGAAGTTAAGTGTATCTCGACGATGTCGTAACGGCGAACGTTTAGGCAAAGAACGAGTAGGTATGCTCGTCCGCCATTTTTGTTCTGTTCGCTGCTAGCCCAGGCGAATATGTGTAACATCGTACACACACGGGAAGTTCCAATTCAACTCGACAGCAATCAGGAACCACTCAGTCAAATCTTATCTAAATGATTAAATTATGTTTGTGAATAGTCTTGCCAGTGATGTTGTCAGTTAATGTTCTATATGTAAATAATAATAATCTAGCAATGTACTTACTGTTCATTAATAACAGATAAATGGAGGACAAATATATTTAGCCAGAAAAAGAACATAATTACTCACAGTAGTGATGTTAACACAAGTTGACACAAAATATCAAACGTTTATTCCGAAGAAGAACTTTCGAAAGAATATAGTTACAATTTTTAGTAAGAAAACTTGTCCATTCATTAAGTGGAGTCTTCGCCGGTATCAAATTTCCACGTTTGACGCTTGGGAAGAGCGGAGCGATAAAGCGAGAGCACCACGCTTGACGAGAACCATATCGCCTCTATACACAGCCCGTCAAGCTGGCGTGCAAGGTTTGACGCTTGGGAAGAGCGGAGCGATAAAGCGAGAGCACCACGCTTGACGAGAACCATATCGCCTCTATACACAGCCCGTCAAGCTGGCGTGCAAGGTT
>PNEQ01037849.1:0-13134 GCA_003012365.1 Medauroidea extradentata
GCTACGAGAGACATGTTCTCTCCCTCTCCCTCTCTCTCCCTAGCTACGAGAGACATGTCAGACAGGACAGCCCATTAGGCGACTCAGAGCGGTATGAATGCGACATGCATATGAAAAACTTGAACAACGCTTCTTCCGAAAATAAGTATGCCCCTGCATATTAATAATATCTCTTCCTATCACACTGAGCACTGGTTAGCTGCTTTCAAAGGTTTGTTTTCGCATTATTCACACATTTTCTCATATATTAAAAAACCGCATACCAAGATGTCATGGACACATTAAAAGGATGATACCAACTTGGCTGATGAGACAAGTTTTTGAGAATGAAAAAAAAAAATCACAGTAAAGCAGAAACTGAAACAAAGTGGATCGCGGAAGTTTCAGATGATGCAAAGGAAGCTTTAATAAAGCAAGAAGAAGTTGAAGATAAAAACGTTTTAGACAGATATTTTATGATTGGGATGTTAGCCAAGCAGAAAAGCGAAAGAAGGTCGGAATATTCTGAACTGACGTTAGGAAGGGAGCCCGTTCTGAGATGAAAGCAACATCGGGCAAAGAAGGGCTAGGAATTCTAAAATGCCCCTACTTTGTACTTATCGTGATCCGGTCGAGCCCAGACGTAATTAATAATAATATTAATAATGTATTTAGTTTCTTTGTTTTGTATTTCTTATGTGGCTATTACTTTTGTATAATTAATTGTCAAATAAAACATATATTAATAATGGTTGCTCTCGTTTTTGTACATTCAACTGTTTTTTAGGTTAGGGGTTGGATTGGTAGGAAATTGGTTTTCATTTATTTATTTATTATTTTTTAATCTAACACGCGGCTTCGACTAAAATGACTTCGTTGTGGCTATTTAGCACGCGGTACATAAATATTTATTTGTAGCAAACAAAAAAAAACATGTCGCCTATGTATGTTCTTCAAAAAGTGTATTTTTGGAAGCAATTTTATTTTCTGTATCGCAAAGCAGTAATTTTCTGGACTTTTATCGTGCCTCAAAAGAATTAAAATTAATTTTTTTTTATAAATGTCACTGCTAGTGTATTTTAATGACAATTTTTTTTGGTATCATTAATGTATAAGCTACATTGAAGAAATCTTTGCAGTGTGTACGTATTAGCCTAAATAAAAAAAAGCTCTTTACGGGATCAAAATGTGTGTGTTTAGAGAATTGATTGTGGATGGACATCCGTAATTTTATATAATTAGAATTGACTGCCAACTTCAGACGAGGGTTGGGGTTTATACCCTGAGTTAAACCAAGTTGGTTGGCACACTGCCATGATGCACTCTGATACGAAGTGGTTAATGCGTATTGCAAGTTACGCCATGAATTTGCACAGTGTTCTCGGCCAGTAAACGTTCCGTGTATGCCCCTCTCCCGTTTTTTCCTCCGTTCTGCCTCGCTGTGTTCGATATATCATCATTAGTGTTCTCGTGTGTTAGAAGGTCCATTACGCCGAGCGCCTTTATCTTCTGTTCTCTTCCTCGTTGTGCTTTATGAATTCGTAATCTTCGCACCGTCTTTCTTTTTTTACGTGTCCCAGGAAACAATTTACTCCTTTACAATGCCCGGCGCAATTTCTCTTAACACCCCTGTGTACGTAAAATGAGAGCTTGGCTTTTGAAGACACACAGGTTGCTTAGCAAACCAGGCAGTTTGCATAAGAGCTGCTTACGTAAAGAAAATTATTGTAATTTATTTAATGTGCCGATTCAGTGGACAAAAGCAAAGTACTTTACTAAATTTCCGTTATTTTGATTTAACCTCCGAAATAACTACAAGAACTCAACAAAGTTTGAATAAAAATTTTTCTTCTTTATATGTAATTGTTGGGATTTGTAAATAGTGTGAACGTGGTCTATAAATAGCAGTGGAACTCTGTGATTATCAACATGTGCTCCATTATTTTGAACCTTACTCGTCTGCTTGTGGTTGTTTGTGTGGGCGTTTCAGATGTGCTTTTATACTTATTACACACGTGCCTGTGTACGTCAATAAATTCATACTTCTGCGTGCGCATACGTGCATATACACCAGTGACCTACCCGGTAGGTTTTACGTCTCGTTGACAGCGAGGTCGTTATAGACCAGCCCTTCTCAATAGCCGGGCCAGATGCGGCCCGCAGAGAGATTTCTACTGGCCCGCCATCAAAATGTCATAAATCAGCGAAAATGTTTTGTTATAATAATTTAAATGCTATTTCTTAATAGTTATAGTTAGGTCAATGTAATCTCTGCGTATGACAATGATTTATGTTAGACTAACATTAAGTTCAATTAAATGATTCCGTACAATACATATAATAATTGTAATTATTGACTGATTTTTTTTTACTTTTAGCCCCCCAAGTGTTTTTGGTAGTTACACAATTGAAGCAAGTGGCCCGAAGGTACATTTAATTGAGAAGTCCTGTTATAGACGGAGACACATAACTTGGTACAATGACAGCAGCTGGGAGAGGAATCGGCCATGGCCTTGGTCCATCACAGCATTCGCCTGGAGCGATTTCGAGAAATCAAAGAAAACCGAAATCAGGATCGAACCCATGTCCTCACGAATGCGAGCCCAACGTGTTACCGTTGTTGTGCTATTTAGCTCGGTACGACTCTTTATAAGACGTAGATATACTGTGTCACCAGGCGGTCTCCTTAACCTATTTTTTAGTGAAGTTGAAAAAATTTTTTTCCGTTCTTTATCCATTCTCATCGTTATTGTTTAAGGAACGTCCCAAGTTAATAAATTAACATCATTTTAGGATTATTTGTTTTTTATAATTTCTCGAAGAATAATATACTTATATCAGTGGAAAATTTTTGCGGCAAAGACTACAGTAGCATTTTTTGTTACTCACTGTAAAAAAAACTTCCTCAAATGTTTAGGAAGTTATTATCCCAGACGCAGTATATGACAGTTACCATACTTCCGCCTTGTAAATATGCAAATTTTTACACTTGTTACAATACAAGTATGGTAACTTCAGTATACATTTGACTGTTTTATAATTAGGTTTAGGAGTGTTACCATGGATGTCTGGGAAAATATTCTACCATACTTACTATCTTAGCACTCCTATACGCACGTGTAGTAAATTTACAAACTATTTTTTAAAGTGTAGAGTCGAAGTGTCGATACTGATATATCTATACGATTATAAAAGAATGCGATTTATTGGAAATATTGTAATGCAATTCCCATTTGTTTGTAATACACAGTCTTCCTGCATCCTTTTTGAACACATTTCTGTTTTATAACTAGAGACAGGGAAAATTCGCGGGTTGTCTGACGTGTAGGTTAGTCTCCAAGGATATCATGGGGCCGAGGGGTCAGACATCTCGCCTCCCACCAAGGCGATCCGGGTTCGATTCCCAGCGGGGTCGGTCACCGGATTTTCGCATGTGGGAATCGTGCCGGACGATGCCGCTGGTCTGCGGGTTTTCTCGGGGATCTCCCGTTTCCCCCGCACATTCATTCCGGCGCTGATCCATTCTCACATCATGTCACCCCTCACCAGCGCTGAAGACCTCGATGTTAAGGGGCCCGCCTCGTGGCACATGTGTTTGTGTGAGTGAGGTATGGTGCTAAGGGCGACGTCGTATGGGCCATACAACGGTGCGTCGCCTCTACGCTTAAGGCGTGCTGTCTTCGCGAAAAAAAAAAAAACAAATTTCCTATGGGACTTTAAGTGGTGACCCTATTGTTTTATTTACGAAATCACTTTACTAAAGTCCAATGCACTACCCTTAACTGGTTTCACATGTATCACGTTAGTATATTTTCCGCTATAGCAGCCTGAAAACCCCGTTTTAACCCATTTTGACGAGCCCTAAAAGGCGATTTCTAATACGTGTGTTGTCTTGAAAGTACTTAAGGGCAGTCGTCTGAAGCGTGTGTTCTTTTCGTAGAGAAACTGCGTGAACACACGTGTATTAGTTTCGGTGTAAAATTTATTCTTCAAACACGCTGCAGTGTGATTTTATGGCAACGAGGCAGGCCCCTTAAGCACTGACCGAAACCTCTTCACTCACTCCAAGAATGTCAGTGAACTGACGCAGGCTACATAAGCGCATTGGTTGCTCGCCGGCACAGTGACATCACATGATTGAGTCTGCCTTCGGTTGCTTCTTCATAATAGGGGAGGTGTCAAATGAGTCAAAGACCCAATTACGAACGTGACTCTAACCTACAGTTGTTTGAATCCTAACGCGTACCCTAAAAAAACGAGAATTTTTCAGGTCCATAATTATAACCCTTATAGTAATTTTTTTGTGAAAAAACCGAAGCGTGTTTTAGTATTTTCTGTCCCCTTTTTCTCTTCCACGCTCACAGATATTCCACCTCCGGTCAATGTCTACTTTGGTTTCCATCCCTCGCGATGACTTCTCAAACGAGAGCGTGCCCAGCTGTTAAGCAAAATGTACGTCCGTTGGCTCGTTGGCTGTTCGCTCAAGTTTAATTTATGTAGGGACGCTCCTTATTACCGTAGCCGGTGGTTACGTCACTGTGTTCACAATTGCGGGAAGTGCATTTTTGCTCAGATGTTAATTTCGGAAGGGTTGAATGAAGCTTCGGAACGTAGACGGCGGAAAGGGCTACCGCTCCGGCGAGGGATGCTGCACGGGGAGGGAGTGGGTAGGGGAACTCCTCCTCCCGCGGTAATGAATAGGCGTCGTCGGCTTCCTCCAGAAGGGTTTGGGTACGGGGAGGTAATCCTGGCCGCGGCCAAGTACCGGAAAAGCGCGGTGTGAGCAGTATTCATTGTGGCGTGTTGGGACCCTGAGTCGTGCCGAAGTGGCTGTCGTCCCTCTCCCTCCTCACCATACATCGTCTCTCTCACTCGCCTACCCAGCAGCTCGCGTCGTCAGCTGTCCTCCTGAGTGATGACATTTTGGTCAGCACTTAAAGTTCCTATCTACCTGCGCTGGAAACGCATTTCAGCACGTTACAGGTAATCAAATTTGGAAGAAACGTCTTAACGTGGATTACGTTTGTATGAAAAAAAAAAAATTCAAACAATGTTCCTATCAGTTTAAAATTTAGGATCGCTTAATGGAAACACGATTTTCACGACTCTCAAAATTGCTAAAAACAAGTTTTTTAAACGGCCGTATCTAGGAATATTCCAACCGGATTTGAATCATAAGTATCGCGAATAAAATAATACGTTCACTGCTTATAGTCCCGTAGGAAAATGAGTAATAGTAAAGCTCTTCGCGCCAGTTGCTGGGTTTGCGTGTAAAGGCGATAATGTATTACATACGCCGACCGACGTCACTCTTAACGCTTCATCGGTTTTGTGCCTCACATACACCAACGCAGCCTACCTTAACGTACAGGTCTTCAACGCTGGTGAGGGTGACATGATGTGAGTTTGGATCGTCGCCTGAATGTAGGGGAGGGGGGAAGCAGGAGATTCCCGAGATAACCCGCCGACTAGAGGCATCGTTCTGCACGATTCCCTAGACCGAAAATTCGTCTGGAATCAAACCAGGATCTCCTTGGTTGGAGGCGAGTGTTCTAGCTTCTGTGCCAATTGCGACCCCTTCCCCCCTGTTCTCCTGATGCGGCTAAACTTTAGTACTGGTGCTAGGGTCACGACGACAAACGTGACGCGTATTGCAAAAGTTTCCAGCCAATCAGCGCCGAGGTTTCTGTGACGTCAGCGCGCGTCTGTGGCGCTGTTTTGACTTCAGCATGATTCTCTTGTACCTAAGGGTTTCTCTCCCTGTCACACGCTACACAGTGAAGTGAAGATATTTTGGTCGGCACTTACATCGAGGTTCGATTCCCGGTGGGGTCGGTCCCCGGATTCTCGCATGTGGAAATCGTGCCGGACGATGCCGTTGGTCGGCGGGTTTTCTCGGGGATCTCCCGTTTCCCCCGCCATTTCATTCCGGTACTGCTCCATACTCACTTCATGTCACCTCTCACCAGCGCTAAAGACCTCTATGTTAAGCGCTGACCAAAATCTCTCACTCTCTTAACACAGTACGTGTGAGATTTGCCGGAAAACTCTTCACACGTGACACGACTGAGATACCACAGTTTATTGGAGACTATGTTACAAGTTTTTGCGATTTTCCAGTGTCTCTATGTGGATGCGGCGAGGGTGAGATGAGTATGGAGCAGCGACGGAATGAGCTAACAGGTTTTCTCGGGGATCTCTCGTTTCTTCCATCCCTTCATTCAGACGCCGCTCCAAACTCACATCATGTCACACCCCTCACCAGCGCTAAAGACCACGATGGAAGTGAGTGAGAGAGAGATTTTTGTTCAGCGCAGTTTGTAACATTAAGAATATAAAAAAAATTTGCTGTTCTGATTGCGTCTTAAATATACGTTATAAGTAGAGGCACGATTATTTCGCGTATTCATCTGCAGCTTAGACTTCTCAGTCCTGTACACGCACCGGCCACAGTCGAGTATTCATTGGCTTCTTAGCGTACAAGAGGGTACCACGTGAGTTCACAACGATTTATTTCCTTATTCCTAACTGGTTTGCAGTCGTCAAATGTGTACCAAAACTACTGTTGTCCGATCACAGTAATGACAGTTAAGTATACGCTGTTGACGTTCAACCTGAACTAGAATCAATACGCGAAATAATCGTGCCTATAGTTATAAGTTCAACTGCGATGCTTTTATTGCAGCGCAAAGTAAATTCTCAGAATTTAATAAGAGCGCAAAATAAAATATTTCAATGTGGCAACTGATTGCGAGCCGTAAGAAAGTAGGGATGGTAAATTTGTTTCCCATACCACAGTGTTAACGTTCCTGTACAGTTTTAGGAAACCTATCTGTACACCGATGTAACGCATATTTATACAGGATGTTTGGTAATTATAGGAACAAACGACACGGTTGTGTCGAGGACACGGTCGTAGAAGAACAGGTCTGGACACTCGCCTATCTACCAATGCATTTTGCTTGACACCGTTGTTGTTTGGCTGTAGTTCGTCAAGTTACCGAGAATGTTGTGTTTTATTGGCGCTGTTTGCCAGGCGTCGGGCTCAAAACTCCGTCCATTTTTTTCCATTGTTAAATTTATAAAGTAAATACATATTGCTGGAGCGTAATTTCGCTGCCAATCATACAAACAGTAAGGCAACTAAAATTAATGTTGAATGATACGCAGTAATAGTGAAATTTTTCAAATGTTAAATTCTTAGTGCTTACTTTATCTTGAATGACCTATATGGGTTAATAGCTTACATTATTGTTTAAGAAGTTTTCTTGCTGTGTAGTCTGTCGGAGGGTGCATTTGATTTTGCAAACCACCAGCACGATAATGGAAGCTTCGGCGGCAAGTGTTCATTTACTAAATATATGCTTAGCGGACAACATAACGTGGCTGATGCGGACAGCACAATGGTTATATCAGTTTTCTGGCCAAGCTCTTCCTAATATTATGACAAAGTCAGCAACATGGTCGAAAATAATGCACTAATGTCGCACATGTGTCCCAAAATTATTACCTTGATTTTAAATGATGGCTAACAAATCATATTTTATTCTGAAATGCCGGTGATATACTGAAACGTAATAAATCTTTACTCGTATATTTAACTAAAATGTTACTTGCGACAGCATGGCCTCCGGGGGCATATGAAGAATCGGCGTTGGCCTGCCTCGTCTTTCGTTTGACGACAGTTAGCGTCTTGGTGCCAACGTACACGTTGTTGCAATGTTGCCTGGCAAGCCGTGACCTTCGCCGCTCATCTGCCTGGTCAACGCCACGATATTGAACAGGTCCGCTTGCCCAAGCTGCAGGCAGGGCGCCACTTTCGAAGGGTAGGTCAGTCGAAATTTCGAGTTTGAAGATGCTTGAAATTTTACTCTTAGAAAATTTACCTGTGTTCGAATCTGCAACTGATGCCCCAACGGTAACATGTTGGACCCGTATCCGGGAGGATACGGGTTCGATCCCCGTCTCTCTGGCCATCCAATCCTTTCGGTTTCCCATGGTTTCCCGAAATCGTTCCAGGCCACGGTCGTAGAAGAACAGGTCTGGACACTCGCCTATCTAACAATGTATTTTGCTTGACCCCCTTGTTGTTTGGCTGTAGTTCGTCAATTTACCGAGAATGTTGTACTTTTTGGCGCTGTTTTCCGGGCGGTCGGACTCAAACTCCGTCCACTTTTTTTCCATTGTTAAATTTATAAAGTAAATAACGATTGCTGGAGTCTTTTATTAAATTTGTGAGCGAAGAAAGTATTTCATAAATGTATAAAAAATATGTTTTGATAAATTGTTTATCTTAGCGGAAAGGAAGTGGGCGGAGTTTAGTCCAACCGCCCTAACATCAGCGCCAATAAAACACAATATTCTCGGTAGTTTGGTGAACTACAGCCAAACAACAAGGGGGTCAAGTATCCAGGCGATTGTCCAGACCTGTTCTTCTACGGTCGTGCTCCGGGCAAATGCTGGTATGGTTAATTGGACAACATTAAGCAGAAAGGAACCAACCCACAAATTAATAAATTTGGAGATATTCATACCACGTAGAAGACGAAGGAAACTACGTCTTAGAGAAAAAAAAGTACTAAATCACATTTTTGACGGGAAATAAGATTCCAGAAAAAAAAATGGTTTATACGAGTCTTAGAAACACACAGAAACTTTGACCTTGAATATCTCAGGTCCAGTCAACTGAGGGTTGGTTCCTTTCGGTTTAATGTCGGCCAATTAATAGAGGCCATGACCGACTCCTTTCCTTGTTCGTGTTTTTATACCAAGGTGTGTGTCATCATCGCTATTGATCTCTCTGTCGACAACACATAAGGCCCACTTACCTTACCTCACCTAAATATTACCCTAGTCTCAAGCAGGGTAAGTGGCTGTTAGCAAACGAAAGTCGCCATTTGGCGGAGAAAAAACGTAAGCAGTAAACATACCGTAAAATGGGGCAACTTTGGCCCCGGAGGATCACATTGACCCACTCAAAATATTGGTTCATGTGCCATTTAGTGAGGAATATAACAAATATTATGTAAACGAATTAAATGTTTTTAATCAATATTCACAAAATTACCCAGAACTAATATTTTGAGTGGAACAAAATTACCCCGAAATGGGCTAAAGTTGCCCCAGTTTAACCATAACGAAGTGAAACTGAATGGCATATGCTGAAAACATCGAATAAGCTAGCATATAACTAAAATTAGGCCCATATTTAAATGTAAATGAAATATAAATATACTGCGGACGTACTTTACCAAAATAATTTCATGTAGAAAGCTTGTATACTTGTTTTGTATTCCCGCCATTTTTAAAACCCTGGAAAGGAATACAGGCTTTCTTCAAGTTACTGATAATCGACAAACCCTGGTGAGATAACCCACGTTCTCCATCGGGTGAGTTTTCAAATACGCCTCATGAGATTAGTGTGGCTAGGGCAAAGTTCCAACTTAAGGGGGCTGTTCACTGAAAATTTTAATTTTTTTTATTTGTCCAAGATATGGTTTGTTTTGTAGACATATATTGTGATTTTTTTTTTTTTACTTTAACGAACATTTTCTAGTGTTCATAGTTTTTGTATTATACCATATTAGTAAAAAATTAAAAAAAAAAATGGTTTTATTCATTGAAGGAAAACCAACTTATTTACCGAAATGAAAAAATTCGCACTGAAGACCTGTGCCATGGACTACGACATTACGTGTTTACAAACCGCATTGGCTTTTTTGTATTGAAAAAATATCCATTGAAAATAAAAATACCTAATTTAAAAAATTATATTTTAAAATACTAACAGCTAATCAATGTGGATTTTATACATGTCATAGTCCATAAATAGTCCATGACACTGTTTTTGATTGTGTATTTTTTTTTCATTTCTGTAAATAAGTTGGTTTTCTTTAAAAGCATAAAATCATTTTTGCAAATTTTGGCTTAATATGATATAATACAAAAACTATGAAAGCTAAAATATTTTGGTTACAGTAAAAAATTGTTACAATATATGCCAACAAAACAAAGCATGTCTCGTATTAATAAAATTTTTTTAAAAAGTTGAAATTTTCAGGGAACTGCCCCTGATAGCCGTTTCAAAGTGGGACAGAAACCAATTCTAGCGGGGAAAAATCAGTTATGAAAAGTAAGAGAGGCCATCATAAGTGAATAATTACTAATCTGATCATGTCATAACTGCCTGTTTCACATAGTAAGACACAAGCAGCTGAATACGTAGACTAGGTATGGTTTTGTCAGCTTGATTATGGTAGTCCTTGTTGAACGAGTAGTGCGCAAGCTATTTGTGTCTGAGATGAAACTGCAAAATGAACCCGATTATTACGATCAATGTCTTAAATACTTCCGTAAAGGTATGTAGTTGTATTTAAAGTTCGACAACACCACCATTAATGGCTTTTTGTTTCTGTTATATGGCCAGCGGTTATGTGGCACAGACTCGTTGTTTACAGGCGAATCACAGACGTCCATTCGTAGCGCAACAGAGTTATAATTGGCCCAGTCAAATAGGGACTCGCCAGTAACGAAATAAAAGCGTCAGAAACTAATACATTACATTGAAGCCTAGCAAACAGTCAACTTTTCCCGCGATAAACCATCATCTCTAACCCTACTAACAAGTATTCTAAGTTTATTTACCACCCTAAGGTTTGTAATTCCATAACAGGACTTAGAAACGATCCTCGAAAGCTGTCGCTTACTTGTGCAATATAGTACTTATTAATAGCTAAGACAAAATATTATAAGTAAATAAAAAATTCCGAGTGTTTTAAAAACTTCAACTGAAAAATAATGTTCAAAGTACTTTTCAACATTATTAAAACTCTCTTCAATTTTAGGGAGCACACAGGAGAGTAAAAGAATTTACCTTTCTGTTTTAAACAAAATAAGTCAAATCTCATAGACAAAATAATTGCTAAATTCGAGCGGCGGAAGTTTCCTTCAAGAAAGCTGTTAATTAACACTATTTAATACGGTATATCGAGTCTAATGTGTATAGGTAGGTAAATAAGGTTTAAAAGAAGTCTTTATGTAATGAATGAAAGGTGATGGATGGTACGAGTGTTCTCTTGTACATGTAACTTATTACCAATATGCTTATCTACTGAATGAAAAAAAATCACGCTATGCTTTTATGTTATTAAAAATACAGTCAAAACCGTTAGAAACGGCTTTTCGCCGACTGCCGAGTTTCCAAAAATACCAACTTAATTAGCTTGACTGTACACCGTTTTTCAACAAATAAACAGTTATGCGGTCACGGGACGTATCATACAAAACAAGGATATAAACGTAGTTTGAAATTTCGAACACGGGCAAACTTACCTAGTGTGAAATTTCAGTCACCAAAAACTTGAAATTTGGGCTCCTACCCTCGTGAATTTTCATAACCGCCTTTAGGAGCCGATAAGGGTGAAGTGAGCCGGGATTCGAACCCAGGACCTCTCGCACCATAGACCAGCGCCTAACAGACTACGCTACAGGGGCCAGCTTCTGATTTGTGGTTTCTCCGAATCACTCCAGACAAACGCTAAAACAGTGCCCGTAACAAAGGCCATGGCCGATTCCTCTCGAAGTTCCCGCCACGTCAAGTTGTGTGTAACCGTCTATAATCAAGACGCTGACAAGGAGAGGTACCGACAGTAAACAGGAGTTTCTTTAGCTATTTTCGAGGTTGTTTTGAACATTAAAATGATTAATAGCGGGGTATTTTGGTAAGTAAATAGACAATCGAAGATGAGTGTTTTAAAAAGTTTTATTTGATCTAGGCTTTATTTTATTAATCATTTATTTATTTGCCACGACTTAAAGCCGCAGTTAAGGCATGGTGGCTTTTCTTACAGTGAACCCACAACACATTTATTTTACATTAAATATTAGCCGTTATTACAAATAGCAATCAATTTAAAATTAAAATAACATGAAAAAATTAAAAATGATATTGGTATACAAGATTATAACTTATAAGAGAAATATTGAACAAATGCCTTAACTCTCAAAATAAAATTGAAAATGTATACAATAACGCAAAAAAAAAAATCATTACGCATACATACAGGCGCGGATCCAGAAGGGGGGATATGACCCCCTTTCTTGACCTTTTATGCATAGTTTATCTGTAAAATATTACAAATTTTATAAAGTGTGTTTTCAATGTCTTACTTAGGAAATCCTCTAATAGCACCATTTTGCACATTAAAAGCTAAATTTGTCCGACAGAGGCCCCTTTGACTCGAGGTGAGGGCATAACTACTATTTAGGGATGCCCCCCCCCCTTTTTTTTTTTTTTCGAAAAAAATCTAGAGCTGGATTTTCAACAGCACACACACAGTCACACATTCATACAATGTCTCAATAATACAACCTGACTATTCTCAGTCACTTGGATGACTTAAGTAATATTGATTGATTTATTTCATAAATAAGTTAAAACTCGCTATGATTCTGTGTTTAGGATTCAATTATCGTTTGAAACTACCTTCAATAAACAACATAGTTACCGTAACCAATGTTTACGGTATAGCTAGGGGCAGGGAAATTGTGCGGATTCGATGACCTTCTTGTTAGAATGCGCTGTCCTGTGCATATTGAAGCCCCGACCATTTGTCTACTAGCTGCTACTCAGTGGAACAGCGGACAATGAACGAATAGACGGTGCTTGAATATGATTAGGACAATGGATTCTAGCATGCGGGTCACTGAATTAGCGAACTTTTCCGACCTCTAGGTAGAGCCACGATTTTATGGCGAAAAGATTTGTGCAACATTTGGTTTCGATGCGTCATGTGCACACCTGCAGCTCTGCTACATCGTGTGTGGTTGCATGATTTTACTCTCACTTGCCTTGGCAAATTACAGACGTACAGACTGTAACATAGCGTTTGCTACGTTACATTTAAGGAAAATTTGTTTGTTCATTTAATTTGTCTAATTGTTGGTAACCATAACTAATGTATATTTCAATAAGTTTAACGTAATGCTAGGAAGCAGGGATTTGGGATAGTTTGTCTTTGGTAATGTTGTAATGTTTATTTATTTTATTGTACTGGTATCCATGCATTTTATTTGTAAATATTCAGATCATAAGTTTGTCTATGCTCAGAACATCGGACTGTTGACAGCTCAGATCGTTGAAATCGATTGCAAGGA
>PNEQ01037851.1:0-12621 GCA_003012365.1 Medauroidea extradentata
TTTTTTTTTTTTTATTATTAGTTTTGTTCTGTACGGGAATTTCGAGGAAAATTCGGGAAATGTACGGGAAATGTATGGGAATTTTATTCTGTAATCTGGCTGGACACCATGAGTAAGAAGGTGATGTTGATTGGGGTGGGCGAAGCTTCGAAATGTCAAAGCCGAATCCAATATTTGCATTATTCAATATCATATTCGAAATAAAAGATTTACTTCGAACTTCGAAAAAATTACTACAATTTCTTGATGGTTATAAGTCATCTTAAAAATTGTTGTTATTTGATGCTAACCACACACATTGGCTATTGGACCACGAAAACATAACCTTAATAGCGTACATACAAAGCAGCCAAAATGGCCGAAACTAAACCGTCAACAACTAATTTCATTCAAACAATAGGAAAACCACATCTTTAAATAATTTTTATTTAGAGCCCGAAATGTTGTATCTTTGAAACTTTCGTTAGACGCTGCTAATTTTTTGTAGCAACAACATCTGCTATATCAATTTGTGCCTAAATACAACTTACAATGATTTTTGCAGATTACGCACCAGAATATTTTATAACTAAATGGTCGTGAAATTGCACTGAATGCGATGCAAGCCGTAACAATGAAATTAGAAAGGAAACAAATAGCCTAGGCCGTGTCTATGGTTTACATCAAGTACGCCGTTTCAAGTGGCCTCAGTAGCAAGTCATACAGCCAACAGCCACCGTGTCATAGCACATGCACAAAGGAAACGGACTGGTGCAGTGCATAATTATTTTAGCACTTCAATGTAATAATTTCAATTTATGCAACACGAGAGGTGGATCAGTTAAAACAAACGCAATGTTGCTGGCCCACTGACATTTTCTCAAATTAAATTGTGTGTTTTGGCCGTATTGCGACCACGTTCAGAGATGCGGTATTCAGGCGAAATCAGTAAGCACTTACGGAAACTAATTCGGATCCACTCGATAGAGAGTAAATCGGTTGGAAACGCCATGCGATAAATTTAAACCGGCCCTCAAGATTTCAAATTGTTCAACTCTATCCTGTCGCCGGATCCACGTAGATCTACCCTGCTGGGGAGATGTGTAGATAGCAGCAAGTAGACAATACAAACGAAAGCGCGCGTAAAAAGTAAAACACTCCTGCATGTGTAAATAATAGACAATATATTGTAAGGCGGTTTGAATGCATGTTTACGGAAAATATGGTGTCGTATCATATTATTTTTATTGAAAAAGAAGTCTGGAGCAGTTTATCAAGTAAAAATATTCCCAGAGTACGTAATTCAGTTATGGAATAAATTATTATTACTAGTATGCAATTTTATTGCTACATACGTATATTATACCAGCACAAAAGGATATTCAGAACTGTTTTGACGTGGTGTAATAACACGGGTATGCCAGATCGGCGACTGAATCTACCGCTTCTGCAGTGAGTAGATCCAGTCACGTGACCAATGCTACCCAGCTGGAATATTCCTAGTAGGTTTCCATAAGGGCCTCCTGAATACAAAGTAACGAATGTCACTACAGTAGAACCCCTATTTAATGAACTCGGGAATAACAAAAGCAGCGATTTAACGAAAGGATTTTCAGGAACCTTCAAAATACCCATAACAAAAAAATGTATTAAATAACTAAGTGACTTTGATAAAATGGAATGTTAATTGTAATTTAAGTGTTTTAAAAATACTAGCACCAACTGCAGTATATTCTTATTTATCAGTAGAAAACCTTTAACCGTCAGTCGAGAAACAAAAAAAAAAAATAATTAAAATTCGTTGAAAACTTAGGTTCCAGGAACGATTTTGAGATACGTGGGCGCGGCACAGCTAGCACCACTGTGTTGCATAACAAGTGCGCGCCTAGATCCTCATCCTGGCGGCTAGCGAGTGAACGAGCATCTAAGTACACAGTCTCCACAGCGTGGCGATGGACAGTGCAAGAACCAATTCGTAGATAGTGCTTCGCGTCTCCGTTAGAATGCGCTGCAGGGCAGCGTGCTCTCTTGAATAATTCTATTTCCGATAGAATGCAGTGGTGTGCAGCCTGATTATTCACATTCGCGTCACGTGATAAAACAAGAAAGTTTATAAAAAATATGCAATGTTATTTATGCAGGCTTTTTGCAACAAATTTATTACCGTAAACGTAAATAATTTGTTTGTCTGATGCTAAAATACGCTTGAATGCAAAGAATTTTTAGCTAGCAAACCAAAGAGTTTGTTTCATGAGCGCGGCTGCTTACAAGCTATAATGGCTGCTGCCGCGCGTATTTAATTATCATTTTACTGTTGTCTCGCAAACTTTTCATCCAGTTTTCCTTGCAGTTTATATTTTTACAATTTTTCATGGGAATTTCCTTAATTTTGTCAGTGGAGCGGGCGGGAGATAGACGAAAAGATTGACGGCTCGGCGGTGTTAGTCATCACGTCTCATGTGTTGATGGCGCGCGCAAGGACGGCCTAACTCATCATGCGCACGCTCGCAGAGCGTTGCACTGAAAGGTTTTTGAAGTTTTTTCGCCGATTTTTTTTCTTTTCACGGTTGTGGCTTACCTGTTGACGGTAAATGTGTTTTGTTATTATTTTGAGCCAATATACTTTTTTAAAATTACCTTAAATTCCAACGAAACATGCCCGAGGATTTAGCCTTTTTTTGTTGAGGGGGGGGGGGGCTACGTCAGATTTAACGAAACATTGATTTAGAGTAAACATTTTCAGGTCCCATGGCATTTCGTTAAATCGGGGTTCTACTGTACGTATAAGTAGACAACATGGAAAACTATTTTGGCAATTTCCTAAAATCAACTAATGGAGCCAAGCACTTCAGGCCTGAATACTGGGCCACGTGCCAAAAAATCCAGGAGCAGTATTTGGTTATTTTTTACTAAAAGTGTCTGCGGTACTGAAGCAACATGCAAAACATGCAAGAAAATATTCAAAATTCCAATAGGTACTTCATAAATTAATTTTAAAAAGATAAGGTTTTAGGGTCTGTTAAGCTTTATAAAACCAACTGAATTCTTTTGGGATTATGTGATTCTTTTAGGTACCACTACAACTCTAAAAGAACCATCTGAAACAACATCCTGAGCAATTACATAAATAATTCCAGTCAAAACATGTTTTGCAAATCATTACAAAACTCTCATTTTTTACCCAACTTAGAATTAGCCTTCAAGGTATGTTCCTAACAGTGTAAATTATTTTGCATTGCATATTTATTTAAAAATTCTATTTACTTGATATTCAATTCGATATTCGATTCGAATTCGTGAATATTTCAACATATTCACTTTGAATTCGCTTCAAAATAAAATTTTCATATTCGCCCACCCCTAGATGTTGATCACCTCAACATCACAGTTGCTTATTGTATTTGACGCAGGTGGCTTGCTTTTTCCACCGCTGCGCTAGTAATTCTGTGTTGCAAATGCATACTGTATTTCTAGATGGTCTTTACGGCAGAGAACATGAGAGATTGGTGCTGTCCTTCTAGAGTGGTTTGAAATAGAGCTATGTATTCAGTGAGTGACTACTGGATGAGCAAACAAGGAAAAACTCTGTAACTCGCTAGCGCAGGGCGTCATCTTTGTATAAATATAGGGTAAGGCAGATATCACTCGCCTTATTGGGTATCAGGAGGTTGGTATACAAGGTGATTTAATGAAAAGGGAAAGACTAAGTAATTCAATTTCATAGGGCGTTTATATTCATGAACATAAGTTACAGTACTTGTCACAGCATGATGAATATAGCCCTTTCTTTGGTACAATATCTATTATCAGGGTTTGAATCAATCAAGATTTGATGACATACATTATTACACTAGAGTCTCAATATAAGGTAGACAACAAGGGTACAAAATAAAGATATGACACATTGACAATGACAACATAAATTACCTCATGGCATACTCTGATGAATACAATTTTACAAGGTACTCCGGGCCGTTAAAATACTAGACAAGAATATTATGGTCTGCTCTTGGCCGAGAATGTGTGGCCATCGTCTTTGTGATCCCAAGAGGTTACAATATTCAATAGCCTCTTTACATTAGGGCGCTGTGGCCATTGACGATACTTGACTAATAACAATACTGGATTACTTGTAACTATACGACTAGCTCTCTGTTCCTGGGGAAAGTTTACCTCATTCTGTAACTGTCAGTAGACTTTACAAGACTGGGAAGTGCATGATAACCCTTTATAACTGACAATGTGCATGGAGGCAAAGTACTAGGCATAGTGGCTTGAGGAGCACATAGGTTAGATTGCCATGCTAGGAAGGTTAAGTCTGATCTCAAACAAATATTGCAGGTTAGGCTTACTTCTCGGGTCATCCTGGCTAGAATGAGGGTTTGAGGTGAAGGTGATATCAGGCTTAGGCTCTATTTTCAAGAAGCAACCCGGTAGATAGGTAAATGGTTGGGAGAGCAGGCTTCGGCTTCCTTACCAGGCAGCAACCCACTATGAGAGAGAAGTGGTCCGGTCTTCGGCTTCCTTACCAGGCAGCAACCCACTATCACGGAGAGGTGGTCGGGGCTTCGGCTTCCTTACCAGGCAGCAACCCACTATGAGAGAGAAGTGGTCAGGTCTTCGGCTTCCTTACCAGGCAGCAATCCACTATGAGGGAGAGGTTGTCGGGGCTTCGGCTTCCTTACCAGGCAGCAACCCACTATGAGGTAGGGAGGAGGAGTGCCAGGCTGACCCGGCCCGAAGGCCAAGCCCCTCACTACTAACTAGCTGGGCGCAGCGCCCACCTTACATACCTCTGAGGCTGGCTGAAAGTACCATTATCAAAATGGCCACCCGGCTGCACGATGTTGTCTGCATCTACAGGTGTGCCACCCTCGCACAAAAGACATACTCTCTCGTAGTACAAATAAACTTCCTGACTTGAATCATATATGCTCGTATTGCTGTTTAACACTATAATTTATGTACATGAACATTTATACCATATTTGCCAGCATATAGGACGACCTCGCATGTAAGACAAATCATGCTTTGAAGGTAAATAAAAAAAAAAAGTAAATTACTTATTTAATTTGAAATTCCCTACATAAAATATTTTTTTTCCTTTGCCATAATCATTAAAAATTTGGTTTAAATATTTCAATGCATTTATTACAGTCATATAAACATCATAGTAGACACATAAACGAATAACATTGGCTACTACTGCCCTCCGGGCGCCCTAGAGCCAAGGAAATGCACGGCGGCGGCCGGCGACATCATCAGTTGCCGGCAGCTGTGCTCGACTTGGCAACGCCAGACTGAGGCAAGCAGTGCGCTACATGGCAACACTGGGCTGCAACAGCTGCTTGCAAGGTCATTGCATTTATGTGCGCTGTTGTCTGCCAGCCTAGCACTAGACAGTAGACACATGAATGTGTGGTATGGTACCTAGATCCTAGTTTTTTCCACCCGATAGTTTTGTGCTTGCGAGACAAAGGATGTAAGCATGTGGACCTAGATCCTCGTTTTCTCCGCCCGTGAATTGTAGGCTGGAGAGACAAAGTATCTAGGCACGTGCTGCAGCTGCATTGATCGCTGCGAGGAAGTGTCCTTTACTATGAATGACGCTATCAAACTTTCGTACTGTAAATTTTATTTAAAAAACAGGGCACTCGTTTTCATTTGTGTTGAAAAAGGCAATTCCTTGAAAGATCATACAACTCCACATCTTACAGGTTAGCTTTCAAACGATTTTTAGGTTACCAAAAATTTTTGCACCTTCGTATAAGACGAGTACCAATTTTCGAAGGCCAAAAATATGTAAAAAAATAGCAGTCTTATTTGCTGGCAATTAGAGTATTTTCATAAACACATTTTTAAGCAATAATAAACATTCAAGTACAATTTATATTTACATGCGTACTTCCCGTGATCACTGTTTAGCACATTTTACTGAGTCTATGCACAGGATTGGCACTACTGGTCATATTTTGTAAAAAAGTATTGCATAGGCAGTTATACTTGGAACATAAACATTGGATAAGCACTCGGACATAAGTAAATACTGTTTTACAAATAAAGCTTCGTCTTCATAACTTTACATGCTTACTTATTATCCTTACGTACAAATAAACAGCAATATAGCGACAGACAAAGGTGCCCTTAGGCACAAATGGTAAAGTGTTGAAAATTGGTGGCAAACATAAAGGTAATTTATAAATGAACTTGACGTAGTTGCATTATAGTGATTACGTCAACCTTACACTGTATAAGATGTTGAGAGTAGGATGTATAGTAGAGCCCCAGCAATATAATTAAAAAATTTTAGGAACTGGGCATATACTTATGCAAAAATTAATAAAAAATTTAAGTAACTTTAATAAAATGGTACTGTATATCATTTGTAATGTAAATCTTGTTAAATACTTTCACTAGCCGTAGTATATATTTATTTCTCCATGTACATGTCGCCGTTTTGCAACATTTTGCATATTCAAGTACAGTCGAATGTTGCAGTGATAGAGAGTTAATACAAACGTTAAGGGACAAAAATATTTGCTGTTTGTAATAATGAGGTTTGTGTTAACAGTTGCTTCTAAAAATCAGAAAAGTCTACAAATATTTTTCATAATCTGTATCCTCAAAATCCAACAGTGTTATCATCACATAATTGTATTTTATCCAGCAAACCTGATATTAGATAATTTAATGTATATAGGATACTTTTATTGAGAATTAAAGTTGATATTTAAATTTTCATCTCATTCCAAGTGAACAGGAATCCACTTTGTATTACATAATGAGAACTTTGTATTAACAGGGTTTGTTTAACGACGTTCCACTGTAGTTGAAAAATTTGGCTGTAGAAATGACTTTGAGTAGAGTACATGACGAGCACAGGAGAACATGCATCTTGGTACCCAGTGTACACAGTACGACACTGGGCAGCACCGAAAGTTATACATAGATAGTGGAAACTCTGTTGGAATGCGCCACAGTGCAATGTCCTCTACCGATTAATTGTATTACCGCTAGAGTGCAATGATGTCCATCCTGCTTATTTTCTGTCGCATCTTGTGATAAAGCCAGAGTATTTATCAGAAATATTTAACTACATTATTCAGACTTTATACAGTGCATTTACTACGGTAAATTTAAATAATGTATATGCAGATGCCAAAAAAAAAAATGCTTGAGAACAACATATTTTTAAGGAGCAGTGCAGTAAAACCTCCATTAACAAATATTCTACTTAACGAAAAACCCTATACAATGAAGTAAATATTTGGTCCCACCAAACCCTCATAAGAACAATGCATTTTTAACCTCCAAATATTGAAATTTATTTAGTTCAAAATGGTAATATTCCCTACAATGAGTGACCAGTTTAAAAAAATTATAAACGATATAAATAATTATACAGTATTCTACAAGCCACTTTGTCCTCATGCTGAAGGTACATTAAAACCTGGATGCATTCAGTTAAAAACGGTAAATAAACATAAACACCATGTCTTCAGTTACATGGTTTAAAGATACACACAATTTGCGCATGCGGCACTTTACATAAACTGACCGCCTAACTCTTAGCTGCAACTTCAGTGCTCATGGTGGTGGAATTCCGTACCGTGGTTTTGGAGAGAATCACTCTGAATCCCATATTTCTGTGGTTGAAAGTGCGCATACACAATAGTGTACGTCATCTGTGGCCTACGTTGTTTATTGTTTTGCTTTTCCATCACTGAATTAATGATGGTCGTTTAGAAGTCTAATATTTAACGCTAGTTTTACATTAGTTGGGACTTAACGTGAATGCATTTCAAAGAAATGCTGTGGGAGTTAATAATAAAAGAAAATTTTAATTTTCATGAAAGTAATAGTGTGATATTGTTAACAATTTCGACATCTGCATCCAGGCCTACGCTATCAACCATAATTTCAAATTGTGGGCAGATTGAAAACAACACTGCCCTTGTTGGCATAAATAGGAAACATGTTGTTAACGTACTTAAAAATGAAGACTTTGACAAGGAAATTAGATTGGTTCACGTAGGTTCGGGGCATAAGGCAGTAATGCTTATGGACCTATTTTATAAGAAAAGGCTTGGCATGAAGCACTTAGAATGCAAGTAGAAAATTAGCAAGCATCCCATGGTTGGCTTTTGAATTTCAAGCCATTGTAACACACTATAAAGTTATGTGGTGAAGAACGTGGTGTAACCCTGACATTCTAGAAGCATTGCAGCGTTAATATGAAGTTCTATGTATTATATATTGTGATCAAGACATTTTCAGTTACCGTATTTCACCGCATAATCGTCACATATTTTTTGCCAAATTCAATGCAAAAAATCGTAGTAGCAAACATTAATCGAGGAAAATTCCCATGGTAAAATTTTTTTAAACTAAAATTTTTCACCACTGACTCTATTTATATTAAAGTAAGTTAGTAATTTTGGCTCCAATATTAACGTACGAACCCTGAATCACTAAGTTTATATAACTTACTAGACCTTGGAGGTTATGTTGTTTTTGTTTGGCAACCTAATTTTGTTCATAAATGTGTACATTTCGTGGGAACACATTTCGTCAGCAGTATTTACCGGTACTTACGTAGTAAAAATTGTGAATTGAATACACATTTACCAGTAAGTAGGTACTTTTGGTCGTTAAAAAACAGATCAATCCAGTAGTTTTCCAAGTTCTATTTCACTTGAAGTTTTTGTTACCTATCGACTTCTACGAGTAGTACTGTAAAAAAATCTAATTTCTTTTTGCTTTGCTGACTGACATTTAAAAATATTTGGAAGTAGAGAGTGATTTACAATTACGACAGCGTTTCAGGTACTGTTCGTTGCAGTGTTTACAAACTCCATTTTTATTTTCCGTCTTGCGACGTCCTAGATATGCTACGTTCAGTTGGTAAAGTCCACACGCCAGACTAAACAGACAAGATGGCGGACTATTAAAACTTAGTAGCTCTACGATGTTCCTCTTTCGTTCCAGCGGAATATTTCAGTACCAGCTGTAGTTGTTTCTTGCGGCAACCATTTTGTTCTTATAGTGTTGTACAGTGAACCCTCGATAACTCGGACTAAAAGGGGGGAGATGCTGTCTGAGTTACGATTTGTCCGTGTTATCGAGGGGTGTTCGGGGAGGAGGGGTAATCAGTCATTAATCACTAGAAACGTGAGGAAATCAGTACGCTATCATTTCTACATACAAAAGAGGCGGCAATATATACTGCTTTGTACGTATCAGTTTACAGGAGGGGGTAGTGGGGAAATTATCACTGTAACGTGAACTATAAAAGAAAGAATGTCAGACAACCTAGGCCGGCAGATTCTTTTTTATTTAATTTTTATGCTACTTCTGGCTGATCTTTTTTTATCTATGCTAGAAGCTGGCACAAAGGCACCCTTCTACCACAAAAGTTCACACCTCCTTCTCTCGTCTGGCTGGCGACAGTCTAGGTGCGTGCATGTGTGTATGTGAGAGATAAGAAAGGGTGGTTGGTAGAGCGCGAGCAGAAGTAGTCAAGGTCAACCGGTACAGTCTCAACAGTAATAAAAACACTGCATGTGACCATACACAACTCACGAGATGTTTGTGTTAAAAATTGCTCAGCATGTCACAGTGTCTGCAGCCAGCTGCTAGTTTCCTACGAGAAATTGTTTTTTTTCCAGGGCCTCCTTGCTAGAATACGAGGCCAGGAGAAACATAAATCTCAGTCTACCTTTCCTCCTTTTTTTATGTATAGTTGAAGTCTACGGCCGTGGTTGAAGTGATAATGTGCGATTGTAGGCCTCCCTTCATACTATCTTACATTGGCTGCTTCATCATAGATTAGTGACGTCTTTACACACACTTTTCACTTAAAATAAAATTCACAGATACTATCAATATTAACGGGAACTCAATAAAAGCCCTTTCATTTTAATCATTTAACTTTTTAAAAAGCGAGGCCCTCTAGAATGTGCGGCCCGGGGCAAAAGTCCCTTTCTGCCCCCCTTTTTTTATAATTTATTAAGCCCTGTTTTCTTTTTTCGATATCGCGCCGGCTTCCAGCATAGTGAGTTAGGCGTCAGTTACTGTGCAAGAGGCCCTGGGTTCGAATCCTTGCTCGGACATGGGTGTTGTGTTGTTCTTTCATCTCACTTCACCCTCATCGGCTTGTAAGACGTCATTAAATGGCCGTTAAACCTTCTCACCACCTTGCCTACATTGCAATGCAAACCAATGGCTTTTAATTTTTTTTATTAATGTCCGGAACAAATTGTTTTGCAATCTTAAATTTATTGCACGTACCAGAACAACATAAATTTCCCTTTAGGTGCCATTGTGACCTGTAGTTAGCGTCCAATTCACCAGCATCATACTGAAATGTTTATTTATGACGCACGTGCGTGTCTGCCTCGCGCGGTGAACAGAGGAGAGATAAAGAAGGGATGTCTGCCTGCTGAGTTGCATCTCTACTTGCGCGCCTTGCTTGCAACATTTAACCGCACGGAACTTGCCACATACTTTACGGTGGGATTAATAAAAGCTACGTAGTGATGAGCAACTGCTTTTAAAGCTTAATACTGTTTTTAAATAAAACGTGATGGATTTAAATGAAGCAGACACAATTTTGTTATGATTTTTGACCAAAAAATTATTTAATGAAAATTAATTTTGTTTTTTGAAATTCTGTCCGAGTTATCTGAAGTCCGGGACATCGAGGTCTGAGTTATCGAGGGTTCACTGTACTTTGTACTTGAACCTAATTAACATCTATTTATTTATTTTTATTTGCAGTCCGTGGATCCCATGTAAGCCAATACAGTATAGCTTTGGGGATATAGAACAAGTCAGTTATGAATACAAGTAACATAATATTTACATCAAACACAAGATAATTTTGACAAGGCAAAAACTGTAGGTGCATATCATATGTCAATCATGGATGCAATGAAAACATAATTTTTACATTAATCACAAAAAAAAAGTACATGACACACAAATCAGTTATGAATATAAGTGAACATAATATTTACCTCAGTATGTTTACGCTATATCTAGGTGTGTATCCACTCAAGCGAGAGTAGAAAAAATAGGATAAATTACATTTATACAAGATGTGAAGCGACCAGCCTGCGCTTGGTGTATACTTTTTCGATAAGTCAATTGTGTGTTGTAGGGTTTTGTTTAGAGTCCCTGTTAATGTTTAATTGTTTTACATAAATAATGCTAGCCAGTGTTACAGACACTTCAGAACCAAGAGCTGGTCAGCCTATGGTCAGTTAGGTGTAGGGCAGTGATGATGCCTTTATTATTTTCAAACGCCCCAGTGTGTTGCCAGGCCACCCTACTTTAAGCCATTTCCTGTAAATGATTAAAATCCTAGTGTTTATACATTTGTAAGTCAGTAATATTTGTTTCGATGAGATTTCCATGTTTGTTGCTTTAAGCCTTAATAATCTTCTAAGGAAGTCATTTGGTTAAATAATTTAAATAGTGGAGCTCCCTTTATCCGGAATCATCGGGGGAAGGCCTATTCCGGTTGTGGGAAAATTCCGGTTATGGGAATTATGGTTAGAAGGCGAGAAAAACTTATAAAACAGCATGTAGCATGTAAACACCGAATTTAATTTTAAATTATACTACGTATTATCCTACATAGTAAACCGTCTGTGATAGTTAACATACACACAAAAATATATATACGTAATTGGATTTAAGACACATGCCTGTCATACTCCAGCACCAGCTACGTGTGTGGCCTTCATCTCCGGCTCCGTAATGTCTGGGTTACGTCACCGGCTGTGTGTGTGAGAGAGGCAGCGGGAGGTGGGGGTGGAGTCCCTGCTGTGGTGACAAACTAATCTGTGGACGTGCCACTGATAACACTTCGAGGAAGTACAGTCAGTCACAAAACTTTACGTGTCTCTTGCACGTCGGCCGACGCACTATTATTCCATTTTATTTTTTATTAACGTCGCATTTATGCACTATGTTCACAAATAAATTTACAGATAAAAAATTAAGTCACACTAAAAAACATAGACAAATTGCAAACATCGTAGAGCAAATCAAAACATTCACTGTCACTTGAGTCGTTTTGAAGAGCTGTTGCTGTGCCACTTGTGCCGGCAGTTTCATCATCAGGCAGATTGTTTATGGCAGTGGGCGCAGATAGTGTCTTGAACACATCTGTGATGCGTGTTTGTTTAGTTCGCTTGGACTTCTCAAACTCAAGCTGCTTTTTCAACAAGTAAAGGCTCATTAATTGCTGCTCTGTAATGTAACTACGCTGTTCAAGCCCAGTAATCAGCCGGCTTAAGTGAAAAATACATTCCTCCTGAGTTATCTTTTCTGTAGGTTTGTCGTCCTCTGAAACTTCACTTTCGCTCTCGTCTTCTTTAACTGTGTTTGTAACAATGTCTACAATCTCCTCATCTGTGTAATGGTACTCGACAGGGACGTCGCAATCAACAGTAAACCATTCTTCTATGCAGTTTTCTCCCAGGTCTAAATTCTTTAGTTCAGGACTAGTTACAGTCTTCGCATATTTCATCAAGTCATTCGCCATTACTTTTTCATGGTTAACAGTAAAACCTTTGAAGTCGGCAGGCTCATTTTCACAGTCTTCACGGTAAATTATTGTTGGCCACAGTTTAT